>PVLD010002287.1:27500-170434 GCA_004027595.1 Dinomys branickii
AAACAGCAAGGGATCCCAGGGAGTTGCTGTGGGCGGGAGGCAGAAGACCGAAGTAAAGTGA
Organism: Dinomys branickii; assembly: GCA_004027595.1. NCBI lineage: Eukaryota > Metazoa > Chordata > Mammalia > Rodentia > Dinomyidae > Dinomys > Dinomys branickii. The sequence goes on from PVLD010002287.1 coordinate 27,562, forward strand.
GCTCAAGGGCTAAGGAAAGATATGTGGCAGGAAAGGCGAAAAAACCATCGCCAGAGAAGCACATACGGAGAGCTCTCGTTAGCCAGGGGATCAGTGAAGGCTATTGCAAGTGGTCCAGCCTTTGGGAATTTGACTGTAAGTGGACCCACTGCACAGAAGCTTGCGAGCTTGTACAACTCAATCACTCAGCTTTTTTAAATAAAAGAGAGGGAGGTTTTGCCTGCTAGGCAAGTCTTTCTATCTTCTTGGAGAACTAATTATTTCTTACTGCTTTAACGTTTTTACTCTTAAACTGTCTTTTTTCTAAACTGAAATATTCCTGGTTTCAGGAATGTAAAGATCATTTTCCTGCAGGTAACTATGAGAATATATGGGACAGAAAAATACTGGATTTCATCAGGTAGCTTATGAAATTTGAGTTGTGTTTACTTTTGTGTTATGAGCCATAGAGAAGACAGTTGAAGAAATTGTGAAAAAATATTACATTGTGGTAATCTCAACAGAATTTCTCAGAGATTATAGATTAACAGGATGAAATAAACTTTCCCCAATATTCCTTCTTTCTTTTAAAAAAAATATATGATGCTGTAAAGGACGAGTTTAAAACATTTTTCACAATTTAATGAATAAAACTAGCACTGAAATTTATACATTTAAAAGCTTGTCAGAATGTACTTGCAAAGGTAAACCTAGTGTCCGTTTTCACATGTTTGAGAAATAGATGCAGTGTATGGCTATTGTATGTGTGAAGATCAAAGTAGTCTTTAGAATATACACCATGATATAAAAATATAATTTTGAAATATTTTAGGATAATTAGTTCACCAGAACCATCAGTATTATCAAATATCTTCAATTATATTGGGAAGAAGAATTATTCAACTATAGGTACAGAATCATAATGTTGCAATAAAATTCATCTACATAACTACATCATCTGAAATTCCTCATTGCCCCTTATTTAAAAGAAGTAGCATAAAAATAAGCACTTAATTGTAGCATTATGTACTATTGTATAATGAAATTTTAATATTTTGTTTCTTGCACATTCAACTTAGTTTATTTGTGATCCTGGAGCAAAACATGATGTAACACACCAGGTTGCTAAATGTATTTATAGGTGATTGATCTGGAAGATAAGATTTTCATTTGTTTGACTCATGTTTCCTAGATGTTTCCTTTCATCAAAATGCTAACAGCATTTGGTTTGTTAAAGGTAGCTATCATCATTTTAAACAATGTGTTAAAATGTTCTACAACTTTGCCAGTATCAAGTAGTATTTTACAATGAAAACATGAAGTTTTACTAAGATATCTTTTCTTCAAGAGGATGACCTTGATGTGTGCATTTTGTTTCAATCAGTGAACACCACTGATAAATATTTTACAAACAAGTTATATTTCAGTTAAAATTTACTAAAAACTTTAATAGGTCTTGCTATAAAAATATATAATTTTCTATAACAAATGCCCCTCCCCAAATCATGTTTTAAAGGACATCTATTTCAGCTTTTAAAAATTAAAATTGTCCCTGTGCCTTTTCAATTTTTGTTCCTATACATTCAACTATGTCCTTCATATTTGGCATTTTGATTTATTAGGCAATCTTAGTATTAAAGACATTTAGCAAAGCAGTGCTAGATTTCAAATGCACTATGCATGGTGTCCATGATGAATTAATTCCACTAGAGCACAAAAGTTATCATTATTTAAATACAAGTTTCTTTCAGTAGTTTTATATTACAGTCAAGTTTTCAGATTCACAACTGAGGTACATTTTGGTGTAATTTTTTGTTGCATATGTAGGTTTTCCTCTTTTGTGAATCTACATAGAAATATTGAATATCGTTTAGTATTAAAATTTACAAGAGATTAAATCAAATGTATTTGAGAATAAATGATAACTTTCTATGTATGTTGTACTCTTTAACATATCATACTCAGAATCCTTTGCATTTAAGGAATATATTTGGACAAATAAATTACAAATAAATTACACACTAAAATAAATCAAATACTGGGGATTAAGTGTCTCTGAATTCCCCTAAAATAATTTTTTAAAATTAGAATTTTTTAAACAGTTACAAACTTTTAGGAGTACAGCTATTCTTCATTTTTGAGGAAGTCACTACTTTCATTTGTGGGGTTCATGAATAGTAGGATACTCATAGACAAAAGATTTAATACTATGCTTCCAGTAATGTAAGGCGCAGAGCATGTGCATAGGTAAGGAACGGGGTAGGAGACAGAGACTGTATCTCCCCTCTTTGCCTTCCTAGTTTGCATACCCACTAGGCTCAGTCGATCCGTGGATCTATACATCACACACACGCACACATACACACACACGCGCGCGCGCACGCGCGCACACACACACACACACGCACACACACACACGCACACGACATAAGCGGTGGCAAAAAGGGAGGAACGAAGACAGGAAAGTTGAGACGGAGGGAGACAGGAAAGATAAAAGAAGAACAGAGAGAAAAGATGTTCAGTAAGCCACAAGGACCAATGGCGTCCCTGGTGGCGGTCGGGGCACACAGCTGACTGCTCCTGCCCAGGCCAAGCCTCCAAGTTTTGAACACTGCAGCCCAGGCAGAAACGGGCATATGCAGATTTCTGGCAGGCTCTGGCGTGCACCTCCCTCTCTTGGTACCACTTTGTACCAGTAGAACTTATAACTCTGGGAGGAAAATGTAAAACTAACAAGTCTAGCATCCGGCACTACCCTATCATAAAGTAAGGAGGTCTAATTGAGCTATGTCTTTATATCCTGCTATTTGCACAAATAAAAGGCTACATCTTGATGCAAAATAAACACAAAAGCACTGTTGTGACTATAACAGGGAGTCATATACTAATTTATATAATAAGTGGTTGTGCATGCTTTATTCAAGATTATGGCTGCAAGAAATGGCATGAATTGCGGGGTGTGTTTAATGCTGGATTATAGCAATTTGAAACATGTCAAACACATGGCTAATGCCTCATGCTTCACTCATTCTTGCGTAAACCTGCATAGCCACCATCCATTATACCCTTGGTAACAACACAATTCTGAAAGTAAATATTGTTACACTAAGTAACCTTTCAATTCAAGTTGTTTAGGAAGAGAGATGCAATCTTGTGCAGTCAGTTCCAGTGTCAGTTTAATGTTTCAGAAGGGAAGCGGGGTAGAGAATAAGTATCTCTACAGTGACTTGCTTAAAACAAAAGGGAAGAAAGGAAAACTTAATGCAGGGGAGGAAAGTCGAGCTGAATCACTTGAGTCCAAGAGCAAAGAGTTAATTTCTGATGCGGCTGAAAAGTTGTGAATGATGGGAGACTTAAGGTTCTAACCTCTACTTCAAATAAACATTAGAATAGTGACTCCCGAGTTCACCTTGCCCTGTAATGATCTGGAATTTATTGTCACTGATATTTGTAAGATGTTTGTTGTAGGATTGAGAAAGAATGAATAATTTAGTTTGATATGTTTGGAATCACAAATATATCCACTTGAAAAGAATATGCTGAATTTATAATTATTTAAAACATACTCAAAAGACCAACAGCACCTGCATTGCACTAGACTTATCTTCTCTAGTGAAAAAATAAGCATGGAAATCTTATTAGAGGAAATTTGATAAATGCCAAAAAGGCATCTACATTATCATTGAAGAAATGTCTCCTTTCCAGTGAACACACCCCAAGCCTTCCACAAGGGTCCCTGTTCATTTGCTGCTGGTCTCCGTGTTCCTATTCTGTAGAGCCCAGGTACTATCACTGTTACAGTTTTCTTATGCATGGCTCTTCTCTTAGATGATTGAACTTAAAATGTAAATCACAATTTGTACTCGAGAGGGTTTATAAAGTGAAAAGCTCCATAAGGGATGTGAAAATCATTTAGTTAATAGGCAGTGTAAGCATGTGAGTCTTGCCACATAATCGTAATAAAGATTTAAACACACGACTATTGCTTGCTGCTTATTCACAATTATTTGAGAGCCTTATTTATTACACAGCAATACACACAGATTTCTTCCATTTGTTCAGTCGATCCTGACATACATACAGGTGAATGTTAATGCTGCACCTACCTGCTACATTTGAAAAACACACTTCTTCTTTTTTATTCTTTCTTTTACAAACTCCACCCAGAAATGATAAATTCTAGTGATGACATAAAAACATACACTTACAAACACATATTCGCTATAGCGTGTCCAAAATAAAATTTAAATATACTATACAGAAGTTATGTCTTTTTCTGCTGTTGGAGAACAAAAATTGTAATTTTCATATAACTGGTAAAGGCAATCAGACTTTTTCTCTGAATATTTTACACATTGTGCATGTAAAATTTATGCCTAATTTGAATACTTATTAGCTGCCTAATCTCAGAAAAGACTATTCGCTTTGTTTTTTTCCTTATAATCTCCATCACTGTTTACCAGTTGCCATCTATATGATTTTTCTGTTAATGTCCAATAATACATATAACAGCTTTTTTGCTCAACACATAGTCAGTTCAGAAGTTGTTTACCACAGTTGCAGTGATTACATATGTTTTGGTCATATTCTTTTTGTTTCCCATTTATTTTTTAAAGGCACAGCTTTAAGTTGTGTATTTGGTTTTGAATACACTAACTGGCTTTGCTAATCTAGCTACGGATGGTCTGTCGTAAATTCAGTATGTCATTTAAATCACTTTTAAAATCATAGAAATGATTACAATTTAGGCTTTCATGAAAATACCTGCTCAAACTATTAAGTCATAACTATTAATTTAAATAATTATAATATCAGGATTTAAAAAAATCTACTGACTATGTGCCTGTGCTCCTGTGTATATCTAGGTGTGTGTGAGCACATTTTATATGCTATCCAGGCCAAAGGCTTTCTCTATAGCAGGAGGAAATACTAAGCTTACTTTTGCTTTATCATAAATGCACCTTACAATTTCAAATGGACAAAAATCTCAAAATAAGAACAAGTTTACAACAGCAAAGTTCTGGAGAATAAATTTAGACAGAGTGGTAAATGCAGTGTCTTCCCTGGGCCGAGTCCAGTGTAGGTGGCATTTCTGCCACAGTCGCAGCATAGCCGGGTGGTTTCTGAGATTCTAGCTGGGGAAGTAAAGCGCAGAGGCGCATCCGAGGGTAATGGCATAGGGTTCAGATGTCTCTGAGAGCCTGAACCACGCACGCAAGGTGTACCGTGAAATCCTGGTTGGTAGGAGCACAGTGGCTCTTTATTTACTGTGAGGATTTCCACTGATCCTGGCAGGACAGCTCATTGCTGTCCTGAAAGTACAGTATATTTATGCAGTGAAAATGATAAAACATTTATTACTGTAGAGAAGGTAATATGCATAATTTATGCTGTTTTTAGCACAATCATTAGTGATATTCTTGATAGATTTTATTTCCAGCTTTCATATCTAATACATGCCTGGAAAATTAATTTTATATCTTTCATTTATTTGCCTATGTTAAAATTGAGTTTTCCGTCATCTTCAAGTGAGCAGTTTGATTGCTGCTCATGCATAAGCTTAATTACTTCCCAGGAAGGACAGTATTAAATGTTTTAAATGTCAGAAAAATAAATGAATATGAGCTGTTTGATTAAAAAAATAGGCAATATCGGACGTGTTTGCAGCAGGAGCTTTTTCTTAAAATGCCTCCAAGGCAAAATTTTATTTAGTGACAAAAAAAGAGAAACCCATTACACTATTTATCATTGGTTGATACCATATGATTTGTAACACCCTTACAAAATTTTAATTTTGTATGATTAGCTGTGCATCATTAAACAACAGCCTTGCATAAGATATGCTGTAAAATTCTGACAGAATCAAGATAGTGAATATTTAAAATAAGGCAGTAGAGTCATCCATGGTTGTCAAAGGTAGATAATAGGAAAGAGAACAGGGTGTGCAATCGTGCTTTCATTTAAACTGGTTTTATAGGTAGACTTTAAAATGTGGTTCTTCATAAATGCTATTGACCATACTGTGTACCTGGCCTGTTACTTTGGCTGTTAAATATAACCACACAAAAATTGCTTATAGAAACCATAATTTCAGTGATTGGTATCTGGATGAAAACTGAATTTGTGTTGCTTTTCTGGGTAAATGACTATTCAAGCCCCCCACCCCCTTCTAAAGATGCTGTCTCTGTAATTGGCAGAGAGGGACATCTTGGTAATGGAAGTGTGAAGGTGTAACGTGTGTTAATTGATACTTCTTAATCACTTTTAGGTATTAAGTCATGATGCAGGAATCTGCGACAGAGACAATAAGCAACAATTCAATGAATCAAAATGGAATGAGCGCTCTGAGCAGCCAATTAGATGCTGCCAGCAGAGATGGAAGACCAAGTAGTGACACCAGCTCTGAAGTCAGCCCAGTAGAGCTGCTGCATCTGCAACAACAGCAGGTAAGTTTTGTTTTCCTCAGTGCTTCCTTCAAACAAATAGGGCCGCTTTCTCAAATGTGACAAGTGCGTTCCGAGCAAATTGAGCATGTTGTTTTAAGCTAACAGATGCTGTGGATTTATTGTTGTTTGGAATATTGTTGAGAGATGAAGAAAGATAGGATTTTCATGTTGGCTACGTCATAGCAGAACCGGAGTGCCCTTCAGGTGTCAGGATATTAATTAAATTCACAGGATGATTTTTGAAAGGTTCTATAAAGCTTCGTAACAAATATTTTACAGCTTCTCCTTTACTGTCTCACACGGAGCTGCAGAACGTGGTACTTAGTTTTCCACAAGAGGGCCACATTACTTGATAGTTGCTTATACAATGAATTCCTCCAAGTCTGAGCTAAGGTGAAAAGGAGCACAGGACTTTTCCAACACAGATGCTGTGATAGCTGCAATCACTAGCTCTTAATTAGTTGGAATCCATAGCAGGATTGTGAAACATGTAAACAGTATGATGATCTGCGGTGCTTTTCTGAAAACCTCATTTCGGGCTATTTTTGATATACGTCTCTTGATAACATTAGTGTTACTTTTTTGTGTTTGCCTGGTGCCTCAGAAAATGCATCTGTGCTCTTTAAATCTAGAAATATAAACAACTAAAAAATAAAGGTACACTTTTAAGTGGTCCGTTATTCTTTCTGTGAGACAAATTGAAAAAAATTTTTGTTCAGTTTTCTTTGTCAGTGAATTTTCCTGCTAACCAAAGAATACCCATTCCTTTCTTCACTGACTCAAATCTGCAGGAACAGGGACAGAAAACAGAATGCTTTCAAAGCACATACTACATTAGGCCAGAATGGCCATACCTGTTTGAAAAGGTTCTCCCTGTTTTAAAATAGAGACTATTTCTTTAAAACTCTGGATTGCACTTATACTAAATGCAAAGAACAATTAAAATTCAGTCCATTAAAATAATGGATTTTTACTAAAAACTGGTCCAGTTTGAATGATCTATCATTCCCAGTTTTACAGTAGTATATAACTGGTAGAAGGGGAATCTCAGTAGTTGAAGTAAATATCCACATTGAGCTAAAATTTAATGGAATTTTTATTTTAAATGATAGCAGCACTTAAAAAGTTGTACAAATCAAAAAATGTCTTAACCTTTATGCACTGTTTTTAAGGATAACTTTTTAGAAGTGGTAGACAGGGCACTTTGAGTAAGTTATATTTTATTTTACAATTATGTCATTTTTTCTGAAACAGTGATTGGTAGGAAGATAATTTTTATTCTTAAATATGGAAATGAAATGCCAAAGTCCTGAAACTGGTGTATTTTACAGATTAAGAAATGCAGCTTTCAGGACAGCTCTTTGCTTTCTTTAATACGCTCACAGGAAGTATCACACCAATGCAGCGCTGTAATACTCCTGCTCACTCCCCCGAGTAAGAGTCCTAAGCATTTATAGCCAGGTTCTATTTGCCCGAAAAGCCAGTGGCCTGCATTTATAAAGGCAAGTGACAATAACAACTGAAAATGAACATTGCTGCAGCTGAGTACTGATAGAGGACAGGTGCTGAAGGGAAATGCCAAGGAATGGTTTTCTTCCATAGCTGTGATTAGATTTAAATAAACAGAAAACAACCTCAAATTATGGCTATACATTACAGTACCCTTGAGGCATTCTGTGATTAAGTCTACAAGGTGTGTTTATAACCTGGGTTTGAAGTTTACGTTGCTCTACACAGTTCATTTATGTAAACTATAAAGAGGAGTAAATAAAAAAGTTATGTCCCTTATAGGACTTCGAAACTTCAGTCATGGTTTGCTTATTTGTGGAGATCCTTCTAGAAGAAATTTCACACAATGGCTAAAATAGGTACTTACACAGGGCAGAGAGTGTCTATAGAAAGGTATATGGTATTTTAATAAACAAGCATGTAAGATATGTTTTAATGTCTCTTTTGTTGGTACTTTAACTGTATTAATACAGTTAAATGCCTACAGTTCTTTAATTTTTGACCTTCCTTGAGTGTATTTTAGAATAGATCTTTAAGGTCATAAAGAATACAATGTTTTTTCTATAAAAAATAATGTAGTAACTATTGTTGGTACCATGGGGACATAGTAACAATAGTAATGTATTCTACTTTTTAAATTAAAATAATCATAAGGAGTGAAATTTCATGTTTATCATTACATGTTATTTAAATAAGAAGCTTTACACCAACTATTAAATTATTGCTTGTATCATTGACTAATCATTGTTGGCCAAGATCTTTTATTTAGAAATATAAATTACAAGGTAGTGAGTGATGTAGAAATGTAAAATTTGTTTGCCAGGAACTCTGGCAGAGTGTGCTCTGTTTGAGAACACAGTGTTTATCTTATTTTTTTATGGCTTTTGCACTTTTGTAGAGATGGTAGTTTTACTTAAGTCATTCTGTATTTAAAATGAAATGTTGATGCTTGGAATACATTGCAGCAAATACTTAATGATACATGGGCTGGTGGGGTTAAAACAAGATTCATAAACTACACTGTTTTTTCTTACTGTTAGTTCATTACTATTGAAATATTTCTGAAAGATGGAATAGCTCTAAATTTTTAAATTTAGAACATAATTGATATAATCATGGTGGCCACATCTTTGCAATATTCTCTCCTGTTTTACATTCACTGAGAAATTAGCTTCTTAAAAATGCTTCTTCTGATGAATGACTCTCGCCATTCTTTCCTAATCTCCTAAAATTAGTACTAAATACTGGACTGTATAATACATGGAGATGGCATATTTCATAGGTTGTTTTAGATTAACCACATCGAGAAATTATTCTGCATTAGATGTAGAATTTTATTTTGATATTAGGCTTGCAGAATTAATTGTTTGTGTCACTAAGGTCAAAATAGTTGCTAAAAAGTTGATTGCTTTCAGGGTAGATTTGAGCTTGCATTTTGAGTATTCATTAAGTCAGATCATCTTTTTGAATGTTTTATGAGATTGGGCTGCACTGAGGTGCTTCAGGTGCTGGTGTTTAGAAACAGCTGGTCAGTACTTTCTTGCGGGCAGTTCCTTTATCCTGCTCCACCCCAGAGTCTTTGAGTAACCACTTCAATGCCCCAATGCACTTGTTATATTTTCTTAATGAGACTAAAAACACTGGTATTTATTCATCAAAAGCGTATTTCACGTTTAATAAATAACTTTTCCACCTTTGGTGTTTAGAATTTTCTATTTTATTTAGAAATCTTTAACCTGATAATTTGATCAAAGAGATAGAATATATTTTAAAACCTTGTTTGTATGTAAAGAAATTACTATCTGTGGTAATTCTAGCATTTAAGCACATTTGGTCTCATTCTGTGCTTCTGTCTTCTTGTTTTTCTGTGTTCATTGAAATATTTAATGTTGATGCATAAATAAATAATAATTTAATTTTAAATAATGTAGCCACAGTAACCTCCCACATACACATTTTGAAAACATAACATTTATTTGCTTTCCCCTCAACTCACTTAAAATTCTCACCTGATGGAAAAGTACATACTTCGCGTTAAATATTTTGACTAAGCAGAAGTTTTTCATACGTTTAAAAAGTAGGGCTGAAATGACATGAGCACTTCGCAAATGAAATACCATGAATGCAGGTATTTATCAAAGTATTTTTTCTCTGGAAATATTTTGGAAGACTTAAAGTATTGCACTGTGCATTAATAAAGTTTCTATCATATACAGTTTTTTCTCATTGATTAGAGAGTAAGGATATTAGCTTAGATATAAAGGCAATGATTTAGGCATTTGTGGGGTGTTGATATATTACTTATTATGTACCAATTTCAAAAGTCTCTGTTAAAATAAGAGCAATGTTTACAAAAGAAGAGGAAAACCTAATGAAGATTCACATCTTCACATCTGACCTTTTACCACATTGTAATATTAATTGATAATATTTTCTTCCTTTACAATTAAAGTTTTACCTTTGGAACCAATCTGACTTATCACTCATTCTACTATTTAGAAAATTACAAGTAATTCTGCTTTGCTAAAATGAGAAGCCAGTCATTTTGAACCCCAGCTGTGAACATGTGGTCAATCTTTTTCATAAACTTGAAGGTGTTTTTCTCTGATGTCCATATTTGATTTTCACACATAAGCTTGTGTTCATGTAATCTCAATTGACAAGCATCTACCCAAATCCTAGGTGTTTGGGGGTTAGGCATACATACGATATTTACTCCAGTGCCTATGTGAAACAGCCACAGCAAAATGATAACAAGCCTTTCTGTAATTTGTCTTTCATAAATTGTGACTATCCTCTCATTTCTATTAACATGTTTTTTAATATACATGGATTTTTTAATTTCTAAAAAAGGATTTAAATCTATTTACTCCGCAGTGTTGTGCATCTGCGGTGCGTTCTTAAGTTCCATTCACTATAGGTACAAGGGGTAGCGCGTTCATTCTGCCTGTCTTGCATGAAAGCATTTACTGAAGAAATATGACAAGAACATGTTCAGCTAATGAGGTCGAATGGTTGTTACATTAAATTTAGGCGGTGTTTTCTATTAGGTTTTATTTATCTGTATTTGCATTCAATCCTTTCACATTTGTTATCTCTCGCCCAATTCCAGGGCTGGGGCCCTTTTCTCATTTCACAGCCAATTGTTACTCTGCGCTGACTCTGTAAGTTGCTGGTGAATGTAAAAGTGACTGCAATTAACCTGACTTTGTTGCTTGAGGAGAATTTGAGATGAGAAATCTGACAGCAAATGACAGGCATTTTTCTGGGTTTAGCACAGAAGAAAGTCTAAGTAACATTGCAGAGAGAGGCATTAGGGAGTAGGTACCTGCAAATTAAGTGGCTGACACTGTCTATTGAGAATTTAGATAGTAACGGCTGGAATTTTTATGTTAAGTTCACATTATTTTATATTCATAGCAAGCTTCCTTTTGAGCATTTCCTTTGTGAATGTGCATGATCTCATTTATTGTAATTTGTATTTTTTAGTTGATCAGAAGATGGCTGTAATTGTAATATTTATTAAAGCACGTTCTGAACATGTAAGGATGCATATATTTAGATGAAAACAATTTTATTTTTGAGAATGGATTATGTGGACCTAGATTTTAATGTGATAACAACATACCCCTCCATGATTTCTCAGACACATGGTGTGAGATGGTGAAAAGCTTAGAGGAATAATACTTGTGCAAGGTGAGATTTTAAAAATCAGACAGTTCAACCTCAATATACTTATCTTGTCATTTATTTTTGTTGAACTGAAGGGAAGTAGTCTGAATCTCCAGTTTTATAATTTTGTGTTGCATTAACTGGCTAGCTGTGGTTTTAGCAGTGCTGATGTTAGTTTCCAGAGCCTGTTGGCTATGTAGTTTGAATTACAGTCTTTGCCTTCAGAAGCACACTCTATACAACCACCTCCTGCTAGGAGATGGCATGCACACAGTATGCAACATTTATTGTATTTGTCAGGTGTTTAAGAGGCCACTGGGAGTTTTAATTAATGTCAGTTAGGAAGATACATTGTTCAGTTGGAAGCAGCTTGCCAAGTTCTTCATTTTCCTATAATCCATATAGTCTACTGTCTTTAGGGAAATGTGCAAAATTAAAAGTTACACTGCACGCTGTTGTCTTTACAGCATTCAGCTCATCAAGCAAAACTCTCATGCAAATTTTAATTTGCCCTTGAGCATAATTTAGAAACCATAATCATTGAGGTTTTACGCAGCACAGATAGGAAAAGGAGATTGGATTAATTTACACTCTCTTATTCAAACAACCTCATTATTTTTATGGTATGAACTGAGGTTTTGCAACTGAACTATAGGTAAAGTATTGTTAAGGCTTAAGCAAGTAATGATTTTCTAGAATATTTCTTCGTGTTATATCTTTATATTTTGTGAAAGATGTGTCTTTGGAGATCTTTAAATACCCTAAAATATGTATGTGATGACTTAGAAATGGGCAAATGTGGCATCTATTTACATTTATCAGACTTTAACCGTGAGGCCTTAAGGTCTTCTGTTTACTTGAGGAATGCTTTCATGAATTCTGTTTCAGAGTTAACTTTTTACTGTCTTCAGTAATCCCTAAAGAAGTGTACACTTGGCCTGACATATAGAGTTGTCGTCTACCACATGATGACACTAAAGATATATGATATGACTGACAGTGTAGTTGATGTGTGATGTCTTCCCCAGACAAAACAGATGGTATTGTTCTATTATCATCCACAGTTATTTTAATGTACTGTGTCCATCTGTGTTAAGATATATTACATGGTTTCATGGAATTTACAGTTCACTCCTGCAGTAACTCGATTTCACTGTTTGGTCTCTAGAGATTTTGCAAAATGTCAAGCTGTAGCTTGAAAAGGAAAAGTGAAATCTACTGGAAACTAACACTTATGACCATTTCATGCCTGATCTGCTCTGTGGTGTTGTTTGGAAGCTAAGGGTGATGTGTATAATACAACAGGTAAAAGAAAAGGTTGTTTAATGCACATGAAAAGCTGTAACTGCTCTAGCAGAGTGTTTGTGCCCCGTTTCATTTTAAATGCATTTAGTTAATAGAAATATATTTGATTCATGTTAGAGACTGAAATGTTTGCATTGTCCTGGAGATCTATTAATCTACAAAGTAAAATGTCTCTTTCATTTCATGTCAAATTTAAAAATCTGATTCGTGCTCTTACTAACAGATACTTACTGGTTAAAAATGTAACCAGTTAAATGCTTTTTATGTTCTTTCCTAAAAGGATATGATTTTTAACCCTCAAAATTAATTGAAAATTCTTTTGGCTATTTTTTCAAACATATGTCACATGGAAATACTGTTAATATTGTATTTCCATTTTTTGTATATGATGTCATTTAAAATGCTAAATCGGTTCTGCAGGTGGGTAATTTTACTATCGGTTAATATTTATGATATGGAGCAACTATCCTTTTTCTCTGGATGGGAATGTACCTGAAAGACTCCTGATGTAATATATAGAGATAAAACAACTAACATTAGAGTTACTCTCTAAAAATGTACACGTGCTTTCCTTCTATCTCTGTATGAGATCCAAGTCAGTTGGTGAGCAGTTAAAGGCAAATAGATATCATGGTAATAAAACTATTGGATTGAAATGCAAGTAACGACTTCTAATTTAAAGAGTGGGTTGTGTGAACATTAGTAATCCGGAGCTATTAGATATGCTATTAATTTCCAAATTCATCTAGAAGAAGAGGAGTTAATATTAAAAATGTAGGGTGACAGGCATGATTGCTACATTCTTTTAGGGGGAAAAAGCAAGTCCTTGCATTCCTATTGTTCAGATGGCCCATGGACACCACAGAGGTGCTCTGTTTATTCTCAACTTTGAATCAATGAACCATACATTTCTGTCTTGCGGCAATTCTCCTATTTCTTCAGTTCTGTATTTATTTTCAGTATTCCAGTGTTCTCTAGTAGATGGAATTGCTTCAAAATCATTCTTGAACAACCTGGCAGGAAATCGAATTGAACTGGTTTCCATTTCTGCTTCAAATTTTTAAAAGAAAATCTATTTGTGTTGTTTTACACAGAAAAATACATAAAGAAATAGTGAAATCGATGAGAAATTTGCCTTTTTTTTTCTTATTTACATAAGGCTTGGCTGCTCCTAAATTCAAATTGTACTTTAGGCTTTGAATTTTAATAACCCATTCATAATTTTAGTATACTGTAGTTCTTACAACTTTTAATATTTGTATTGTGTTAGGATATACCCATTTGATTGATGTATTGTTTGTTCGTTTAGTCGCAAGTTTGGCATTGCTCAAACAAATGAAAATGTGCAAATGAATAGAAATGTAACTGTTGGAAGAACCTTTTGGTATCTTAACTATATGTGAGAGATATATGAACATGTTATAAATAACACAAACTTACATGAACATTGAATGTGTGTATATACTACTTTTGAATTTGAAACAAATACAAACAATTGTGTAATGAGTGGCTAAAATGACAGTTTATAAGACCAGTTCCAGGATGCACTGCCTGATGCTGAGGGACCTGACATATTTCACATTTGACTAACAACTAGAATGAAGAAGGTCCTAAGAGACCATGCCAAGTTTCCCATTGATTTTGATGGAAAAGATGTATTACTAGTTTTTATTCACTGTGTGCAGAGATCCTCCGATAAAAATACATTTACTATAATTTTTAAATGAATTCATTCTCCTTTACGCATGTTTATGTTTGAAAGTAAGCTGGAACCAGGGTAAACAATTGTTCAAAATCATTGCAAGTGAATGACTACAAGGACGGAGGAAGTTTAAAATATGTTTCAACTCCTGCTGAAACACAACCATTAATGAGTGACCATTGCTTTTGTGTCTTAGAGAAGACAAATGAACAATGCAGGTTCAAAATACTGTGAGAAATGCTTCATGATAAATTTAGGTGGTATGTGTTCTTAGGGAAAATGGTTATTGATGTGAATTTCTACTTTTCTTGTAAAACAGATTATTTCCCAAGTTTGGAAGTGTGTGCTAATACAATTCATTATAGAAAACTAATTTTTATAGAATTTTACTTTCACATTATACCTTCATGCAACCAGTCTTTTCACATCATTCAATGTGTTTTAACATTAAATATATTTCATTTTTTAATTTGTATAGTCAGTGTAGAGTCATGAAAGTAGAAGACAATATATTGTAAAAATCTGCACAGATATAGTTTATTTTACAATTCCCTTTTTATTAAAGCAGCTTGTTCTGTTAAGAAAAAAAAGGATATATAAAACAGAGAAAATCCATATTAAAATGGTACTGTCAAATTTTAATACTATTCCAAAGATTTTTTAAGAATCTCAGAATATTTTTGTATGTATGTGTTTAATCCTTAAAAGTTAATTCTGTCAAGGGAGAGCTCAATGTAGAACTGTTTTTTACCATGCATGAGGCCCTGGGTTCAATTCCCAGCACTAGAAACAAAACACATACCAAAGAATTTAATTATAATTTTATGTATAATGAACTACAAAGATCATTCTTTTCAAAATACACACACAAACACACATGCACACATACACAGCCTTTGAGGAAATTTCATACTGTCCATGGACAACCCACTGCTTCTCCTCCCTAACACATTCAAAAATATTCCACATTATGTGTAAACTCTGCCCAGTGCCTGAATAAACACTTCCACAATTCTCCTGTAATGGAAATCACTTCACCTGAATTGAATTTGGAAATCTTCATCCATTCATTCACTAAGTTCCACAAGGTAGAGCCCATCACTTTGCGCTAATTATTGAAACTGTTGATTTTTCTCAGCTCTCAGTATGGAGGAAACTCGTGCTGTGACAGAGGTCAGTATGCTCTCAGGGCTCGAAGACAAGGGAATAATTCAATCAGACCAGGTTGGCAGCTAAAGTTTTAGGAAAACATTTTCATTGCTCATGAATATAAGGGAAGAGATTAGTAGGCAGAGAGGGGGAGAACGGAGTATTGGGCAGAGGGGAAAGGATATAAAGACGGGGAGACATAAATCACAGAATGCTGGAGACCTTGCAGCGTTTTGGTGTGTCAGAGAGGAGCGCCTCAGGAAAGTAACTGAGACATGAGCTACGCAGGTCTAGATCGTGATATGACTATGTTGGCGCTCGAAGTTTTCACCTGGTTCTACAGGTACTGCCTGTTCATTTTGTTTTCATTAGAAAAATGAGGGCAGATTCATAATTTCAAAAGACGACTTCATCACAGCATGGTCTAGAAAGACCAGTCCCATAAAAATAGATGTATCCAAGCAATTTTAAGAGCAAACATAGTAATACTTGTATTTGTATGGATTGTGAGCCACTGAGACGAATTTTTGGAAACGCTAGGGTTTTAAGAATCTGGTTCAAAGAATCAGACATTTGAGTTCCTTGAGTATTATCTAATGTGCAAAATTGATATGGGTCTTCCCTTCATGAAACTTACTCTCTTAGCAAGATATACAGACACCAATCAAATAATGGCATACATAAATGTAAACTCGTAATACTAGAAGAGATATGAGGCCTTGAGAATATACAGTGCCGACAGAATGCTGATCGTGGGGAGATCTGAGGAAACCATGAAGATTTGGAAAATGAGTAAAAGTAGACAAGGCAGTTCTTCATGCTGGCATGTAATAAATGTATTCTTAAACACTCGTCAATAATGAGAAAATAACATTCATTATTTTGACTACCTTTAGTTTGTCATGTTATCTTCTATATCTCTATAGCACAAAATAACATTATAGGATCGCTTCCATGAACAGCCCTTGTCGATAGGCTGAAAGTTGTAGGAAAACTGAGTTTGCAAAATTATACTCGTGCTTTACTTAGACTGCAGTATCACACAAACAATCTTTAATGTGTGAGCCTTTGTGATCCAAGGTTTGTTTCTCCTACAGTGTTCACTGTCTGTGGTATTTTTGGTGATTGCTTTCAGTGTGTGTTTTTCTGGTGTCTTTATTTTCATTGATTTTCTTAAGTCTTTTATTCCTATGAGATACAGAGTACTGTACCAAAATATACCTTTATAGGGTTGAGGAGTATTTACACTATGTGGACAGTGGTTGCCCTCTACCATCCACCAACTGTACATGGGGGAGATGGTTCAGGTGGTCATTACGTTTTCTTAATGGTTTACAGCAATCACAGAAACACTTCCTCTCTTCCTTTGTTAAGAGACCACATTTGGAAAAGCTTATTGTGTTATTCCCAAGTCATTCTACCAAGCATCTTATATAATAGGAAATAAGAATAAGCCCTAATTAATGGTCTGACCAATTTTGCATGTCTGTGTATGGGTTCATATATTTACACTTCAAAGATGTCAATGGATAAAGCAATAACCACTGTTGAGACCATGTCACCTTGTCTATAGATCAGTTGTGATTGTACTATTTTTTATGCTAATTGGTGTCGTTTGTTAATATGTTTTTGTACTTTTATTTTTTTAAAAAATAAAAAAAAAAGAATAAGCCCTTCTATTACACAAGACAGTTGTGAGTATTGGGTGAATTTTAATGAACTATGAGAGCATCACCTATATGGGATCAGATAAAAAGTAGCTTTAAAAGTAACTATTACTACCTAGGAATAAAAAGCCTATCTTTATTTATGTATTTAATTTTTAATTGTTTTGTTTTGTTTTGTTTTTGTACCAGAAATTAAACTCAGGACCTTGTGCTTGCCAGGCAGGGACTTGTGCTGCTGAACTCTATCCCTGGCCCAAAAGCCTATCTTTATAAAGTCCTTGCATAGTCAGATATGCAAGTGTCCCAACCACAAAGCACAGAAGAGAGAACACCTTTGCATCTCACTTCCATGTGTCCATAAACCCTTAGAGCCCCTGCCCATGCTCCCTGGGTTGAACTTCTGTGATCCGCAGACCAGGCATGAGTCAGTCTGCTCTGTTCAGTGGAGCAGCCACCATGTTTGCATATTGATCACCTGCCAGTGACTCTTCTAAACTGAGATGTTCTGTACATGGAAAATGTATTCTGTATTTCAAAGGCTTACTGTAAAAGGGAGAATACAAAATATCTCACTAAATAATTGTTAGAACTGAGTGCATGTTAAAATTATGCTTTGGTGTATAAAATATTAAATGAAATGTGCATTTAAAGTGAATTTCATCCTTTCTCTTTATGTTTTTAAATGTGGCTACTACAGCATTACCCATCAGAGCCCAATGAGGTAACACACACTTATAATTCCAGGAGCATGAGGCAGGAGGATCACAAGTTCAAACCCAGCCTGGAAAATCATCATTTAGGAAGACTCTGCTTTGAAATTAAAAATAATAATTTTACAAAAAGGCAGCAGAGGCAGCTCAGAGTGAAGGATCCGGGTTCAAATCCCTCCCAGTGCTACAAAACAATTACACAAATGGTTCACATTATATTTCTTTTGGACATTACTGGTCTATAAGATTCTGAGGTGAAGTTTCATGCACTATAGCTCCATTTGGACCTAGAATTAACTCTTTTTCTAGTTATGTAGAACCCTGCCAGAAATTTTATAAATAGCTCCAACCAACCACGTAAGATGGCTTCAGATTGGTAGGGTCCATTGTTTCTTCTGTTCTACATGTCTCCTATACACAAGAGGAGGGCTTTTGCAAAGTGTGGGTACCATCCCCACCACACATTTGGTCTGTGCTCACTCACCAGGCAAGCTAGCAGGTGTCCTGGAGTTTTGAATTGTGATGGTCATGAATGTACTTATTTCAAAAAGGAGAGAAATTATATGTGTCCATGTTTAAGGTCCTATTTATCCCAGGGAGCATTTGGTTTTCAACATAAAATATGTTCAGTATCATAGATATTTTTTGGTTGTTGTTCACATGTAAGACATGCAGCACGGCAAAGCTACTCTTGAAAGAAGAGTAAGAAGTGAATGTTGGAATATTTTGTCAATATAATATCACTCTGTGGATTTTCTCCACCCTATCATTTAACTCATTGCAAAGAAAACATTACTGAGAATAAGATGTTTTAATATGCTACATACAAAAAGGAAATGTGTTAAAAACACAGATAAAAAATAAATTTAGATCTTGCTTTCCATAGTCCATCGAGAATCTTAATGATACTTTTCCATAATTCTGTCTTGATACGCGATATAAAACGTAAAACTTCACCATTACTATACACCCTGTAGGGTTTGGGATACAGCTTGGTGGAATAAGCGCCTGCCTGGAAAGCGCAAGGTTCTGAGTTTGATCCCCGGTACCGCAAACAAACAAACAAAAAACAACAACAAAAAAGGCGAGAATATGTACCCGATAGCCTAGTAATACCTACTCACTACTGGAGAGCAGGAGCACCAAATTCTTTTCAACAAAAAAGCAATAATAATCATGTGATCTGAGGAAGAGATGTTGTTCCATTTATTTTTTAAGATGTAGATAGTTGAAGAAATATACAACATGTGCATACATTATTTCAGCGAGATCGATATTTCATAAAAAACAAAATACTGTAGCACAGTTTAGCTTATTATTTATGTGCGACATCATATGAACATCCAGTCTGTCCTATTAAACTTTCCTTATTCCAACATGGAAAGGCAAATTTGTTTTTCTCGTCATCCGTTCACATAAAAAATGGGCAGGTTGGTTTAGAAAGTCCATCCTACCCACATCAGAAATTCTAAAATATTGTGATTCCATTAATTGAAAATTCTGTTGTCATAGTATTTCAGTCTTATTATGTGAATTTGGGCATGGCACATAGCTGTTCTGAGCCTCAGTCTCCTATCTGTAATGCTGATAAAGTTCTATATATTTTTGAAGTTGGAGCTGAATATAATTAGTCTTCAGATTCAGAAAGCTCTTTTAAATTGATCACTCATTGCAGTTAGTTTTGAAAAATTACCACAAAAACGATGATTATGATGTGCCAATTTATATGTGATATTATGGTAATCATGCAAATAATTATGTTAAAATATAAATTATCTTAAAATTATTTTGCAATACTAGTTTCACAGTTTTTCTTTGGCATAAAATGCCCAGAAGATGGTTGCTTACATAATCCATCCATCTTTTCAAAACAAAAATTGCCAGCACTCTTAAAAACCAGTGTGCAAGTGGTTATAATAAGGGAAAGCTCACATGATTTTAACAGCTTATTACAGTAATTTAATACATTCTTTTGGGCTGTGAATTAGTAGCTGTTATTACCTTCATTTATAGATAAAAGTATTGTAATTCATAGATGATACAAAATTTTTAAAATTACGTAGCTAATAAAACTTGAAGTCAGGCTTTCTGATACCAAATCTTATGTATTTTAGAGATGGTGCATTCCATACATTTTACTTCACAGGCAATATTCATGGGTACCTAACCAACTACAACATCTAATTCTTTATGATTAAGAGTCAAATAAAATTCCACTACTGTGATTAAAATCCACCTGCCTTTTGGGGGCACGTTATAGTAAGGAAATGAAGACTTTAGATTTCATTTCTGTGTGAACCACCTCTTCACCTACTTCTATTTTTTTACCCATATTATGGAAAGTACCTTTTCCTGAAGTTTTATTACGATTTGAAGATTTTAGTTTTATTAGCTGAATAGATATTTTGTATAATGATTGTTTGGAGATCAAAAATCTGACTCATTTAAGTAACTAAATTATACTTAGTTTAACTTGATTTCATTAATATGACTTAAGTTATCTACTTGCTGAAACCTGGTAGTATTTAATATAGGAACTTTGCTTATAATATTAATTTAGCAACTGCCATGGGTCAACCACAGTGATTTGATAGAGAATAAGCTTCGTCACTCATTCTATGCCAAAAATAAGTTACAGTTGCATTAATTTAGAAACAAATTTTAGTTAATGGAATTGCCTGATGTTCCCAAGTGTTGAGACATTACAATGTCTCAAGGTCATTAAATGACAGTTCACTAAGGTGTCTCAAGGCATAGTGTGGTAGAGAGTAAAACATAGAAGAGGGCAATAATAATAGGCATCTGTCTACGTCTTAAAACTCAGAAAGGTTTTGGAGTAAGGATAAGTAGTAGTGGAGATCTTCAGTAACACTTTAAAGAAAGAAAAATGAAGGCAGAAAGGAGGAAAGAAGCAAAGCAGAAGGAAAGGGATGAAGCTATTTCTATGTGATGTATTTGAATCCTAGATATTTGTAGAAAATTTAATCTTCGCTATGGACACTATAAAGACAAGACACAAAGCCTTGGACAGACTCCTGACC
Source organism: Dinomys branickii (assembly GCA_004027595.1). NCBI lineage: Eukaryota > Metazoa > Chordata > Mammalia > Rodentia > Dinomyidae > Dinomys > Dinomys branickii. The sequence goes on from PVLD010002287.1 coordinate 48,742, forward strand.
AAAAAAACATAATTTGTAGATTTATTAAAACTCATTGCAGCCAATATTCTGATTTGTATCCATATATTTGGGAACAAAAGCTAGTCATTGTGATAATTTCATGAAGATCAAATAAAGAACTGCAGTGCACTTCTTAGTTCAAAAATCACTTTTACATAACTTATCATGACATTACAGAAAATGACTTACATTAGTCAACTTTGTTACCTGCATCTCTTTGAAATATGTTCTATCTAAATAGGCAATTTCATTAAAACATGTAATAACACAGAATATATAGTGAATAGTTATATCTCACTGTTTATGACAACATAATATAAAGTGAATAATATATATATATATATATATTTTTTTTTTTTTTGCTAAGTTAATAGGTGAATGTGAATGAGCACAGGAAAAGATGCTCAAAATCAGTATTCATTAGGGAAATGTAAATTAAACTAATATTGAGATACTACTTTATCCTCCCTAGAATAACTACACAGTTCATAACAGCTAAATCTTGTGAATAGTCTATGTGCCCACTGTCAGATGACTGGATAAACTAAATATAGTTTTATACAAACAGAGGAGTGCTCCCTCATACAGGACAACCCTCAGTCATTGGTAGGGAAGTGCATGCACCTTCAGATCACAATGTTAAGTGAAATGTCTCAGGCAAACAAGCCTGAATATTGCATTGTTTCTCTTCTATGAAAAAGTCAGTACTTAAAAGGAATGAAATAAAAGAGAGAGAGATAGAGGAGAGACAAACATATACTGGACAATTTATCTAAATGTGTATCTTGATTTAGCACAACTGTGTTACATGTTTGATGTGTTCTTTGGTCTGTTAGTCTGGTTTTCAGTCTTTGAATATGACACTTCATTCCATAAGATCTTATTAAATAAATGAATCTCATGTTTGCAAAATGAAAGAGGGCGGAGGGAAGGGGAAAAAAGAAGTGAAATGATTTGTGTACGTGTTCTAATTCCATACAGTGCACATAGTCTTACGAACTGGAAGCATGTATTAATAAAAGTTTAAAAAAAGACAGACGTGGAAAAGAATAAACCAGAATATGAAGAAAAGAGAATTCTATTATAATTTTAGTGGTAATGAGAAATTGAAAACAGTTTGATAGGTTCTTCAAAAGTTAAACATACATCTACCCAGTAATTATTTACGCGTTTTTTATTTCCCAAGATTAGCACATTTATCGTCTACCTCTATATCCTTAAAAGAATCTAATGTCACTATAAATGAAAATGACCAGTGGTCACTTCATGTATAGGGTGCGTTGAATTGTGATTGCCATACAAACATGGGACATTAATGAATGTCTCTGCACTATTTTAATGCAGTTGTGCCTGTGAAACTCTAGGATACGTCAAATTATATTAAGTGGATAAATAGTCACAGGATGGAAAACAAGGACTTCAGGCATGTAGGGCTGACACATGTATATTTATTTTCCGATTGATGACTTTGTCAATTTCAGATTCTTTACAACGATTGTGTTCATAGCCAGGAGCTAAATATTCAAAAAAATCAGTCTGGTGTATATACTGAACATGTAATGCATGACTCAGTTAATGTTTAAAAATTTTACGGAACAAAGGGTGAGAAAATTATATTAATAATAGTTATCTCTGAATAAAACAGCAAAAGGTGGTATTGTCTTCTATAGTTTTGAATTTCTACAATTACCATGTATGTTTTATTTTGAAGGAAATTATGAACAATTTCAAAGAGGAAAACAGTTTATTCCCCTCGAAGCACAATTAACACATGGAAGAGAATTTCATTATTTTACAGACAGTGCCTTTCTTTCTATTCATTTATCTCAATTCATATAATCTTCCTTAAGCTCACTCACTCAAAACTTTAAAAAGTTCTAAAATGTAAACTCATCCATCTCTGTAGCTTCTGAAACCCCAGCAACCTCATCCTGAGGATGAAATGCTGTTTAGCTGACACCGCTGTGCTGTGGATTATCTGTATACTTCTTAACTAAGGCAAGCCTTTGGCATTTCTTAGAACTATTTGAAGAACTGGAGAAGCTTATTAAGAATATGAGTTTATGCCTTTTTATTCTCTGTAAATAACAAGAGATTTGCTGCAAGCATCAAGCCTTGAAAGTGTTATGGTGACCCTTTTCAAAACAAGACCTAAGTTGGCCTTCAACAGCATGAAACTCAGGATCAGCTCCAGCTCGGCAGTTCATGTCCTTTTATGTCTATTTTTAGTGCGCTGTGTTTTAATTGAAAGTCCAAATTTTGATTTTATTTGAAATCAAAGAATGTACACCAAAAAGCTGAGCTGTTCTAAAGCTTAAATTAGGTTTCATGTCCTACATTGGGTTTTGATGACTAATTTTGAACTCCATAGGAATGTTCTTTTTCAATGAGGAAAGTATAACAGATTGTTGGCTAATGTAAAGTACCAAAATAATAAGTCCCATTTTCAGTCATGTAAATTTGGTTGAAAATTATGTTAAGAAAATAGTATACAGTTTTAATTGAAAGTTTATAGTATCCTATGATTATACACACTATAGTAGCTTCTGTCGACATAGTCACGTTCCTTTTATATATGTATCTATGTATTAGCAGTTCTCAAAAATTTGTAAGAAATTACCTTCAGGAACTGTACCCTATTTAAGTATGTGACACTCAGTCAATATATTAAGAACTTTCTCATTCTGCTTGTCCAAAGGGTAGTCTCACTTCATTGTAGAGAACTAAATATATATGTGAAAAAGCAATACACATTCTGGTATCATTAATTAAATTTTTTCATTTCATTTTGACCCATAATATATACAAATTAAGATTAGCATGTAACATTAAGGGTTTACCTAGATTTTCAGCCTTTTTATATTAAGAAAAATGAACTTATAGCTGCCTATGTCTTAGAGTAATTTTAGCATATTTTTATATAAGTAGATTTCTATGTAGCTGTTTTATTCCTGAGTTTCTTCAAATTGTGTCAGAGTCTTATAAGCATTTACAAAGTCCTTGCAGAACAGGATTAGAAGTGTTGTATTGTCAAGTTCTTCAGTAAGATTTATGTTTGCCTATAACTTACGTTTTATGACTGTATAACTAAATACATTGTGCTTTTATCAACCATCAGTTAAACATTTACTCTCCTGTAAGCTGTTGGTGCTATTCAGGAATTTATGTATAGACAGCAAATGGTACAACCAGAGTACTTATACTGTAGAGCTCATGGCTTGCGAATAGCGAGTATTTCTCTGCTATCTTCAAAGTAAGCAATGCATGGCGATTGTAGAAAGTCAGAAATATAGAAGACAAGATAAATACGTCTTTTATTAAAACAGCATGAAAGGTGAGTATAAACAGTGAGGTGGAGAGCGTAATTTTTAGAAACTTGATTTTTATCACAGTCCTTCTTGCTGTACCCCTTGAAACCAAGATTACAATAATTCTCTCACCTACCTTGCTTTCAATGATATGCCAATAAATCAAAGGAAAATTAAAATTGATTCTACAGTGTTCTAATGTAATAATGTCATTTCTGCAATGGTTTGGGGTCTTCTCTGTCTAGATATCTTCCTGTCTGTCAAACGTAAGGTGTCCCAAGCAGAATGAGTGTTCTTCCTCCAAAAGAATGTCTCTTCCATTCCTTCCTGTTGTTCTTTTAAATGACACTTTAGTGTACTTCACAAAGGAAAATGTACTACAGGCTTCTTGCTTTTGTCTTCTCTTTCTCATGTCTCAAATTATTCGTATCACCAATCATTATCAATCCTACTTCTTAAATATGTGGGAATCTTTGTGCCGTCACTAGCACTGGTTGGGCCTCCTTCTCCTCCATAGTGATGTTAATACCCTCTCTCACCTGGGTTCCCCTGTGCTGCTATGTGATCTTTCAAAATTCATATCTCACGCCATCTTTGCCTTTCACTTCCGGGTACTTTCCTTGTAGGCTTAGAATAAAAGCCCCTGTGCCTGACAAGGCTTATAAAAGTCCCTCTTAGAAACCTCCTAACCTGCCACTGCTTGCCCATTTACCCTTTACTATGTCCAATGCTTTGTTTGCTGTAACCAAGTCTGACCTTTTTATGAAATCCCAGTTTAGCGGATTTTCTCTTGGTTCTTATGGGCTGTTTCTGTTTGCATCACAAGCATCAGAGGCATATACACTACTAATACTTTCCTCCTGTTCCTCAGATCTCTAAGCTTTGACCACTGAAAAGTAGAACACCAGGTCATCTTTCAAATCAGATTTACAGTCCTTTCAGAGAGGCTCCATCTGTCTACCCCCCCACCCACCCACAGACACAGAGCCATCTCAAGAGGATGCCCCGTCTACGGCATTCATAGTACATGATCATCAGTTTAGTGCCCATGGCCTCTTGTGAGGACTCATTCTCTGAGGCCTGGTCCATGGTTTTGCACATGTGGGAGGCACAATGCGTTTCTTTGAATGCAAATGCATGTGGGAGCTGGAATAAAAACTTCCAGAGTGATTTTCAGCAGATTAAAAAAAAATGTTTAAGTAGGTTAATCTTCACGAAGTGTTCCTTCAGAATGTATTTAATCTGTTCACTCTTACTTATGGATTGAGTATTAAATAAATTTTAAATAGGCAAGTGCATTGCAAAGTTCACATATGTATGTAGTGAACTTGCAGGAAAGACCGCTTTCAAAATCCATTATTGGTAATTTCATGATTGTATTTTAGTCGTAAATGTTGTGGCATGGTATAAATAGCTGAGAAATGCAGGCTCTGGCAAATGGAATGGTTAAGAGTGTAAAGAGAATCAAAATCTGATTTTTCAAAATAACTACTGATATTAATAAAAGCCAAATGGATTTCTTGCAAATCTGGTAAATAAAGATGGGTTTTGAAGCTTAGACTTTATATCTCTTTGATTCATGAGCTAATTTTCAAAGCTGAGTTATAAGCTTTAGTTTATATTGTACCTGAGGCGGAGGCAGACTCGTACAATAGCTGCACTTCAAGTGTCACTATAATATAGTAAATGTAATAAAATTACATTTAAATAATGTAAAAAATCTAATTTAAACAGGGGGAAATGAAATTTAAAGTTGAAGCGAATGCCTTCTCCCCTCCCCATGTTGTCCTCTGCTCTGCTCCTCCTGATAATACGCGGTAGTGCAGCTGCAGAAAAGTACATGATTATTTAGCAACTCTACTTCCCAGATAAGAAATGGTCATCTGACGAACAGCCTTAGACAGGTTGATGTTTACAATTTCTAAGGATAAACTGGGCGTTAATTACCACCAGCCTGTAAATTCTTCTTTATAATATAAATAATATTTTAAATTCTGTTTGCCAAGATGTTTATGAGAGTTGACTTGTATTTTAGAGTGTATGGATTGGTTTGTTAAACTTTTAAAAGCAGAGCAGGATACAACTTTGTAAGAACGTGGACAAAGACTGGTGGAAGGTAATGTTTTTGGTGACTGTTTACTAAAATACTAAAAAAACCCCACAACATTGCGAAGTTTTAATATATAAACCATAATGTAGCTTTCCCAGCACATAAGTATTCAAGTGGAAGGAAGAGTCTGGGCTGCTGTGAGAACTGCATGAGTTATTGTGCAAAGAATGCAGAGCAGTGTTTGACATGTCAAAAACTGTATTTTTGCTATTATTATTACCATATTCACATCACTTAAAATGTACCTAAGAAGTTTATACGGATGAAAGTTCCTTTAACTAAGTGAAAGATCTAAAAGCACCAAGGTTAATTTGGCCTATAGTTGTGTAAGTATTGTTTTATTGAAATACTACAGTATATAAAGTACCACATGTATTCATTTTAAAATGGAGAATCTAATGGTGACTTCCATGCCAACTTCTACTTTACGATTATATTTGAATGTTGTTAAGAAGTATGAAGTGCACCTTATCTCTTCTTCTCTTTTTCTTCCCAAAACATGAGACACAGTTTCTAATCGCATTTTTTTTCCTCACAAAACAGATGAACTTTGGAGCCGTAAGTGGTAAAAGTGGTGTCTGATGTATGGATGGGTCACTCAGAACCTGAACCATGCGATGTGGAAAACATACCCTTCCACTTCGTTTGCTACCACTTCCGAGTCTGTGAACAGAATCTTTAGTGCTCGAAAACTCTCTGGCCTAGAATGCAGCTTTAGTCCTTACTCTGCCCGCGGTATGAGTAACACATTTCAGCTACCTCAGTTTAACTCTTTACAACTTCAGGGCTTACACATGGACCTGGTTTATGCTTTCCTAATACCTACAGCCCATTAAATTTACCTGCAGTCCATTAAGTCTGATAAACTAAATTTAGATAAGCAGATATGATTACTTTTCATGTTGTAAAAGTAAATTTTCCTTTAAAGTAAAGGCATATAAATGTCATTATTCCATTGAAGAAGCACTTGTTCCACATTAAAAATACCACTAATTTTATACCACACATATATACAACATTCACATATATATTCATGTATTGAATTAGAAATTAACATGAAATTAAATATATGGGAAATTACCTGCCTGATTACAGAAATGTTAGATTTTTAGCTAATTGCACCAGTTCAGACTTTCCATTAAATTATTCATTTGCAAATATCAGTAAGCGTTGTTAGCAAACATTAGCTTTGAACCTGGGTGACATAAGGCTGAATATTACTGCAGGTTTTATATATCTATACTTAACCAAAACCATATGTCCTCCCTTTGTGCATGCTTATGTATAAAATATTAAGATGGATTAGTCTTACTCATGAAACCCATAAGATACCTTTGTTCTTTAGACATATGTGAAAGCTGCAGTTCTGTTGGGAGGCAGGCTGGGAAAGTGATGAACTAAATCAAATCTGACACATTTGTATTGTAAGTTTTCTAGACTTTAAAACAAATAAGAACAGATCAAAATCAAAATAGGTGGATGGGGAAGTGGGATGGAATTTGTTGGAATGTGAGTGTATAGTTTCCTGTCTTCCTATTCCAGCAGTATTGTGGTATTTTTAGACAATTTTTTATTAATCTCTGAAAATGACAGGTGTCAAGGGTCTTTGTGCTGTGCGCTCAGGAAAGTTTCTGTCTGGAGGTCACACTGCTCTGATGTGTTAGTCCGCAGTCCCGTCTCCTATGAAATTTATATTGTTTGAAGTGTTTCCAAAGCAAAATATTTTCTGTAATGCACAGTTAAATAATGTGCTTGGGAACAGCTTCACAATGGAAAAAACTGCTAGTTTTTTATATAAAACAAAAAATACTCCTTCTTTTAAACACTAGGCAACCCTTCAAACTGTGTACAGGATGCAGTGCTTAAGAGAACATATGTCTAGGAAAATATCCCTATTTTTTATTAAAAATATACATTTTTGCACTTATTGTCTCAGTTCATTTAAAATGCAAGTTGGGCTGTTCAGTGTTTGTTGAAGATCTTTAAATATGAAGATACAAGTCTCTTTAAGATATAATTATTTTATATATATAAATAGTTTTTAAATTTGAGAGATTTACTATTGGAACACAATATTTTCACTTTGAGTGTTTTAAAGTAATATTTGATAGAGGGTCTAAGATTTGTTTTATAAACACCAAATGCCTTTATTTTCCACATATAATGCACGTGATTAAATATGAGCAAAAAGAGAAAATCTTACTAACTGCACATTACATGTTTTACAGCAGAACTTGGAATCACTGTAATGTTTCACTTTCAAGTAATGCAATGCTATTAGGGTAAAAACTACTTTTGAAATTGTATCTTGATATATATATATATATATATTTTTTTTTTTTAATGAAACTAAATCTATAAACTTGGTAGCACAGAAAATAAATACCATAGAGTGGCTGTAAAGTAGACAGATTCAGGTATGAATTTTACTTTAAATACCATCAGCTGTTGACCTTGGACTAGTAACTTAGTCTTTCTAATTCTCTAATCCTCAAATTATGATTTGATGAAATGAGTGTAGCTTTGTCTACCCTGTGAAGATGGGGGAACCAAGCGAGTATTAAATGCCTGCTGTTAGCTGAAACAATACTTGTTAAGCAGTTGTACCTTGCTCTTGTGCCTACCACAAAAGCTTACTCTCATCCCTCCTTAATTATTCATTCTGTTTATTCAGGCCATTGAACACGGAGATTCAGTGCTTACCTCAAGTTACATCATGTTTCTAGCGTACCGTTCTTATAGCAGCTGCTTATTACACGCATTTGTATAAATAACAGATAATTCTAAGTTGTAGAAAGTACTCTAAAGAAAAACGTGCTGTCCTAGGAGAAAAAATGTAGAGGATATTTATTTTAAATTGCAAAAAAGGATACATAAACTGAGACAGAAAAGCGATTAGGAGATACCCAAAGCAAAGTGGTAATGTAAGGATATTTAGATCCAATCAAAAAAACATTGGACATGCAAGATCTGCATAAAATACCTGCCAAAGCATTACATGTGGAATTTTTACATGCATGTCCAACGATCAGAAGTCAACCATCATTTGAACCAAATGATGGTTCAATCTTATATTCTAGAGAGGATTTTTGTATCCCTCTTTGCTAAATGCTGAAACCTAATTTTGGTAATTTGTCACTGATTAGTATTGTAGTTAGGTGGTAAAGTGGTATTTTATGCTTTATACTATAACTAAATGTAATCTCAATATTCCACAATCTGGGTTATGTTGCTGATCTAATTAAATGTGGAGAACTTTTAAAAGGAATCCTAATCAGTTCTTTGGTATGTCTTGGTTTTCTAAGTTTTCAGCTTTGATAGCAGTCATGTTAGTTTTCCAATGAGCCTCATAAATATTTAGAAGCCTTTACCTTCTCTGCAAGTTCAGATGAGTTAACAGCCTTCTTTTAACAAGTTATTGAAAATTGATTTTTAAAAATGCTTGACGATTTATTAGATATCTGTATTGTGTTTTAGTTGTCTCCAGAACTCTTTGAAATAGTTGCAGAAGAAAACTAAGTCCAAATTCACTTGGAGATTTTGGAGGCTGGTGAGACAGAACATGGTATAACTAAGACAAAGGGAGTAGAAGTTTGTCACATGAACAGATGTTGAAGATCATCTATTCCTATTACTTCTAAATCTATGGTAAATTAAGATATTTTTCAATATCTTTTTTATTTTAAAGAGAAAAAATCAGTAAGAAAATAACAACAACGAAGACAAGAACAAAATAGCACAAAAACAATAAAAATGATGGAGGATTCCAAAACAAGTTGATAGCAATTAACAACAGTTGTTTTATAAGGTATTGTTATCTTCAGTGAAGTTGCCCAGATCAGGGTCTGAAGCTGGTCAATGACAGAAATGAGGAAAGTACAGAGACCCTTTTTTTGACAAAAAGCCCTCCCATTTCTGGTCTGTCATGATGACGTCCTGTCCTTGGACACAAGTGATGTGAATATTAGTATTTCTTCACTCATCCCTTCAGCAAACTGAGCTAGAAATATTCTGGGTGCCGAGAGCTGTGTTAGCGCCTGTGATCGAAATCTGCACGCGAAAGCTTTCCCCAGTCTGTCTTCTCTTGCTGCGTTTCTCCTAGTACACTGACAGGTGTTCTCTCCTTACTTTGGCTGACAGCCTTTCTTCCTGGTTCTGCATCAGCCTCTCTGACTGTTCTTGGTCTCTTTGTGGGAATTCCGCTCTTATCTGCCTCCACGGCTGGGGTTTCCCTCGCGCACCTTCCTCACCCTGCTATTCTTCTCATTCCCTCATTGTGGTTCTCACCTTACTCTGACCTCCTCCACCTGCCCGTTCGACAAGTGCACACACCTGATGTCTTGGAAAGGTTTCACCAAAATATTCCATAGAGAGTTTAAGCTTCTTGAGCCCTAAGCTGAATTCATTGAAGAATCTTCCTTCCCTCAATCTCTTTATTCTCTTCCTAGATTTTTTTTTTGGCTTAACTTGCTTATTGACAAAAAGAAAAAGAAAAACAAAAAAGCCAAACCGCTAGCCAAGCAAGCTCTTCCCCTTCCTTCCATTCCGCTTTGTCTTTATCGTTTGTAAACAGTGTTTCTCCTTCCAACTCGCTCTACAGCCATTTGCCACTGTTCAGATTGTGCACAGCACAGGATCCCCTCGCTCCCCCCAGGACGCACAGGTGCTTTCTCAAGATTTGCAGGTAATGTTAGAGCAAGGCTTTTTTCTTGAAAAGTCAGTGTATTTGGGTGTGGGGATATAGCCCGGTGATAAAATGTTTCCCTAGCATGTGTTAGACGCAGAGTTGACTCTCTAGTGTGTTTATATGTGATATAAAATATATGTGTAATGTATACTATACATATATAACGTATAGTAGATGTAGTTTCCAACAGAGCACAATGTCTCACGGGAAGAACTTTTGTACTTTGGGCAATGGACTCCCATAGGGGTAAGCTGCGGCTGCGTTAACCTTGCCTCTCCAGGCACCCTGGGACATGCCGCAGGCTATCAGAAGGCCAGAGCTCTTCATTAAATTACTAGTGAAGTATCTACTCAACCTCCCTTTTGCTGCCCACCCTGCTCTCTCCCCACAATTAATTTTTCACAATGCTTCTGAGCAGTGGAGTCAGGTAAAACACATCTAATCCTACCACTCTTTCTCTTCAAACAACTTAACAGATTCCCTTTGTTTAGTGTAAATCCATAGTCACTTCTCATACTATGTAATACCTTTCACGATCCAATGTTTGCCTAGCTCTCTTGACTCATCGCACTATATTTAATGTTACATTTTATTGATATTGGAAATGTATCTTGTTATATAAAGCATACCTATTTTGGCCATGTGCGTGTTTTTATTTTTATCTAAAATACCTATCTTGCTAACCCAATTCACCAGGATCCAGACCAGCTTTTCCTGAAAGCTTTTGTCCTTACTGTCACACATTCTACAAAATGCTTACACTCTTCCTTCCAATAATATTCTCACTGTATTGCTGTCCTTGCACTTACTATTTTTTTCTAAAAGTTACCTTTCTGTGACTCTCTCACCCCGTAGGATGCAGGATATTTAGAAAACATGAGAAGAAGGGGTTAGTTGAAAGAGATGATAAAACTGGGAAAGTAGGGTGACACAGGATCACAAGGTGATTTGAATGCGGTGGTAGAGAACCTCACCGGGAGGTCATATCTGCAGCCTTTAAACGTAAACTGCAAGTATTATGAAATAATGAAAAACCCATAGTTATTGCAGTTAGGCTGACTTAAAAAAAAAAAAAAACTCATCTCTGACACTTCGCAGCATTGTTGTTATCTTAGAAACTTTACCACAAATCATTTGTTTTCTTCTCTGTAACATTCACAGCAATATCATTTACTCTCAAGTATTGTGAGGTTTTAAAGAAATGTCAAAAACTGGGTAATGGGGGGAAAGGACGGACCTATATTGGTTTCCATGACCATAGAAACTGTCCACGAATATAAGTGTATCAGAACCATGTTTTACTTTGTCAATATTCAGAATGAAAAGGTGGGGCTGGCGCCCACAGGCATATGCCAGTCTCCAAATTTTAACCACAATTTATATTAAAGATTATTTTAAAAACTCATAAACTGATGTGTAGAAACTTTTACATAAAATATGTACATGAAGTAGTTTACAAACTAGTAGGAATCTGTACTTTTTCAATTTATGTATCTAGATTAAGACCTCAATCATCTGCAGGTAGTATATATGCAAAATGGTTATGCACTTTTCTTCTGTAAAAAGCAGTGTATTTCCGTCATTCAAGCACAATCAAGTCCCCTTTGGTGACTGTCACACCTCAGTTCTACCTCATATTCTTATCCCATCTCTCGTGTGAAAAGGATCTTTATTTACATGGAAAAGTAATGCTTAGGAAAAGCATAATTAATAATTTCTCTTTAAAAATTTAATTCAGAGCCTTATTTTACATAGCATTAGTTCACATTATCAAATTTAAATATTTTCTTAATTCATATTTTTACAAATACAGTAATTTAGCAAGGCAAATGAATTCTCTTTTCCATTCTCAAATACATTAAAGAACAGATACTGAAGAGAGTCTTAAATAAGGGAAAGAATAATGACAGTGTGAAATGACATATAAATCAAAGGAGAACCCAGAATAAAACTCAAGATCATGTTTCTGACTTTCACTGGTAAAACAGTCTAAATTAACATGTCTGAACTTACCAGGGGCTTTGCTCTTCTGTTGGAAGTGACCAAGGTCATATGATACTGTGAAAGAGAAGATGCTAATGATACAGAAAAGAAATAGGTATAGTTTTATAAATAAAACGCAATTTGTATATATACATATACACAGGTATATAAAGCCTTACTAATATTTCTATGTAATAGATTTAACTACCATAGTAAAAATTTATATATTTGGGGGGATGCCTGTGGGGTTCTGTTGCTTATATAAACATCATCTGATGTGAATTTTCAGGTAAGAGAGAGGAAAACAATCTGAAAACAATCCTCACCTAATTTTTATCAGTAGTATAAACTTGTTTAAAATGTCAAGTGCTGTAGTACTTTGTACAGTCCAATTCTGAAGCATTTTGAATTGGTTACAGTTATATGTCTGTGATCCTTTATCTTGATTTATGACCTTATTTATAAGATTTTCAAAGAATTTTCAGTAGTTTTCTGTGTTGCCTAACTATTTAAGATTCAGATACACTATCTGAGGTGTGGCTTACTTCTTAAACAACCACACAAAGTTCTGTTGCTCAAAGAGAAGTAATTTATTTCTCAGGATTCTGTGGTCTAGAAAAAGCGAGTGGGGAGCTGGGTTACGCGGCTCCTGTGTCCTCTGGGGTGGATACTTCCGCCGCTGGCTGCCTTTTTCTAGAGGTGGAGCCAGGCTTGGCGTTCCAGACAAGAACCTCCCCACCCAAGTGTCTTCTCTCTGCTCCTCTGTGCCTGTGTGTCTCAGTGCTCAGCATTTACCTAGAACTTCCGCAGAGCAGAGGCAAGTCCGGACTTGGCCTCGTGCCGCTTTTGTCACTTCCCTTTGTCAAGGCAAGCCACAGGGATGATGCAGCTGGCAAAGAGGGAGGAGAGACTCCGTCCTGACGGAGGAGTGGCATGTGCCCGTGAGAACTACTGGAAGTCCTCTTTGGCCGCCATATTCTTTGAATATCAAAAGTAAAACCCGGGAGGACTTTTTGCAAGATGCTGTCCTTCTCATGTTACAAGTAAGAAAAGTGAAAAAAGGTTAAATTGACAAATTGTTGTAAAGTTTAAAGCTCAAGCCGTATTGTGATCCAATATTCTTCTCTTTGATCATACTAACATCCATTATTCCCAGTACTTGTGTCAGGCCTCGACCTTTAAATAGGCATAGAAGAAAGTCAGGACTTGAAAGGAACTCACAAGGTCATTTATCTGCAGTCGGTAAGTGAGCTGTGTTTAGTCATGTTTATTTGTTTTAAATCTCTGATTCCATCACTTAAAAACTTATCATTCTCTGAAACCTCTGAAACAATTTAAAACATTAATCACCTAGTAGTTAGTCTACCTAGACTGTAACTCTTAACCTACTGTGTGTTGAAGTAAATGAGCATTTGTCATTTTTTATTGTTCAGTACAGTGCAGATGCTTTGGGATTTTCATAAGCTAATTGAGGAACTGGGGAAGTGAGTGAATCATTCTTGGCTTCAGCTGGCTCAGATCTGTAAATCTTCAGCGGGTAACTTGTCTATGCTGTGGGGAACGGCAGTTGCCTGTGTGACTAGCTATGCAGTCATTCTGTCCGTAGCCTCATAAAATCAAAGCAGGTAATTTGTGTATGTGAAAGCGCTTCAGCGGCAGTCAAGCACTATGGCACTATCGCAGAGACCAGAAGCTGGCGTCAGTATGGTACTAGATCTGGGTGGCAGGAGAGTCGTGGAGGGTGGGAGGGAACTTTCACTCCGGAGATTCTGGTTTTGTCTTCTGCCTAAGACCTCCATCACCCACCTCCCTGGGTCTGGCTGTCCTATCAAGAATGGGCTGCAGAGAGTGATGAGAAAGAGCTAAAGTTGTGTTCGGTGTGAAGAGGAACCAAAGGATAGAAAACGAAAATAATTCTCCTCTAGTGTTTCATTTTTCCTCAGCGCCTGTTGTCCTTCCTGCTGGGTCCCTGAGGACACTATGCTGGGTGACACTGTCTCAGTATTTAAACATAATGCCTGGTGAATTCATCAGCTTGAACCTGCCTTTAGCACAAATCTTTCACCTGTCTTTGGGGTCTGTAAAGTTTCATCTTTTGCTTATATTGCATATTTGTATTTATTTTTTCTGATGACAATTTTCTTTTGTTTGTCTTATCACAATTCATTTTTTTTCTGTCAGCTTTTTTCCTTTAATGTACAGGTCACCACTTAAAACATTTTCAGTACTTATTTTTGTCATATTTATTACAGTATTGAACATGGCTTTGTCTTCTGAACTGTATTCCTATGGCAGTATTCTATCTATCGATCTATCTATCTGTCTGTCTGTCTATTTATCTATCTATCTATCTATTGAAATAGGGCCCCACTGTGTACTTCAGGCTGGCCTGGACTCATAGCTCAAACTAGCTGTAAAAGCATCGCAATCCTCCTGCCTCAGCCTCCTGAGTGCTGGGGTAGGCGTGCACCTCCACACCAGCTTGCCTTTTTATTTATTGTTTTTTTTTTTTCTTCTTCTGAGAATCAAGACTACTATTTTCCTATAACTGCATTCATCATGAGTAAAGTTCCAACTTTGGGAAACTTTCCTTACTCATTTTTAATATTTTTCTGAGTTGCTTTTCATTTTTTAGCAATTGTTTTAAAAAGGTTCAATTATAAGTAATGTCACTGAAAGCCAAGAAATACGAACTTATTCGTTTATTTTTGTTCCTTTTTATGGAATCTTTTACTTAATTTACACCTTTAATTACTGGTAGTGAAGAGGGAAGCTTGTTGTGAGAGAAATGGCCCCTCTTGTTAGCAAGTCTTCTATGACTCTCCCAAGAGCCACCTCACCTCTGTGAAAAGCAGGATTACACTGCGGATGTGGTCTTAATGCAGGTGTCTTCATAAGCAGAGGATGAAGTGAAGACTGGGTACGGATGACCTGCTAATTGAGACTTAATGATTAACAAATAGAAAAGCAACTTTAGTTTCTATTTTGAATATGCATAGTTGTGATCCAGGAGAATCATTTTTGGATTGAAACTATATAAATAAAGCACCATTAAAAGAAGGATAATCCACACGTGACAAAAGACCCTTAAATAGAGCTCTTTCTTTCTAAATCTGACACATAAAAATTGTAGTTTTTGTAAGTTTTATTCTTCTAAGCCTTTCTAAAACTAAGCAATGCTTACTAGAAACAACTGTGAACTTTTTTGATGGAAAAAACTGGTAAGGGTGGCAGATGCCTTATATCTAAACCATTTGATAGCATTCCCATGTCACAATTAACATAAACAAATAGGGAATAGATCATAATTAGCTGAAGGACCAATTTCAGGAATCGATTATTACATAAGGAGTGAGTTAAGTGCTTAATAAAGACCTTTGTCTTTGGCCGTAATTGGTTTTCTGCATTGTGTGTGTGTGTGTGTGTGTGTGTGCGCACGTGCAAGCACATGCATGCATACCTGCACGTGTGCTTTTGCCACCATTTTATCAATGACTGAAGTTAGTGATGAGCAACCTCTTTTTCATAAGATCCAATTCAAAAATAATACATGTCACGGAGAGCAAGGGGAGTGCGAGCTTCTCTTTCTCTCTGTATTCCCATTTGCTTTTATGTCTCAACTGGATTAGCTTCCTTTGAATTTCCTGGGACTTTTTGCTCAACATTTCTGCATTCTCATTATCTCTTTACAGCTGCCACAGTCTTCATTACATATGACCTTTCAACTCAAGTGCCTACTTCTGGCTAATGTCTATCGGTAAATCCATAAGCATACCTGCACGAAATACCACTGTTAACAATTTAGGCTAGACCAGTTTTAATGAAATTGGGATTGTGTGGAAACATAGCTAGATAAGTAGGTGGGTTGATTATTACAGATCACTTTTTGGGATGTTATTAACATCTGTAAAAATTTATCGTATTTGAAGTTTTACTGTATAGGTCTATGAGCTTCAAAAAATGCCTATGTTGGGGCTGGCAATATAGCTCAGTGGACTAAGCGCCTGCTTGGTAAGCACAAGGTCCTGAGCTTAATCACTGGTCTACAAAAAAAAAAAAAAAAACGCACATGCAGTTTTGTACTCACTATCACAGTAAATTCATAAAACAATTCTGTCACCAATAGAATTTCTTTACCCTTCTTTATAATCATCCCCTTTCCACTCCCAGGTCTGCATTGTTTTTAAAGCCTGAATTTTATATCGTTCTTCTAATGATGGTTTCAAAATTATCTTCCATACCTAGACCCTGTTAAAATGATGTATAACTTAAATTTTCTTAACTCTTCCACATTCTTGAAATTTCTGCAGTTAGCATATGCTATTATTTCTATTAAGTCCTTTCCAACCTGTCCACAATCTGTGCATAATACAGCCAAAGTTCAGAGTCTACAGTTGATTTAGGGAAGTTTTCTATATCACGTGGTCATGAGAATAGCATAAGTTCTTTTTTAAAACTTTATTTTCACAAGTATTTTATCAATGATGAGAGAGGCAACACTCCCTTCCTACCCTAACTCACTCACATGGAATTTCTTACCTAGCTGGAAAAAAAAAAATACATAGGAATCAGACAATTGAGGAGTATTTATAAAAGAGTGATCGGGATGTGGAGGAACTTATTAGAGTCGGTAGATTCTATCATATTTGATTCCGAGGGATAAAAATGACAGTATCGCCTAAGTCTCAAAGAGGTCACTCTGGATTAATGGAGGCAAGTTTCCCACAGAACATTCTGAAGAGTGTGCAGACCCCTCCTCAATTTAGAAGTGGGCTTCCAGTCACGTTTGATGTCCCACCAAACTCTTAGGGCACAGTTAATTGAGCTGTGAAGACGTTTCTAATGACACAAATATCACAAGATTATCTAACCGTATGGCTCTTTATGGGCTTAGCTTTCTGCCCTTCGGAGTAAGGTCTGGGTAAGCGCACTGCGAGGAGAAGGCATTACCTTTGGAGCTGTTGACCATGTTCCAGTACCCTTTTGCTCTCCGCTCCTTCTGAGTTAGTTGTGCATGAGATCTACGTGCACACAAGAACTCGTGGAAGTGTTGTGAGAAGCGCTTGACTTTTCCAGCCCATGTGCCCATCACATGAGGCCCATTGCTAAGCCTGAGTGTTTGAGAATTGTTATGGTTTGTGTCTGGGTGTCTCCCGAAGCCTCATGCAGTCATGGGCGGGCTTCTGGAGTTCATGGTTGGTCCATGGTCCAGTGCTGGGATTATGGGTGTGAGCGCCACACCCGCCCGGGGCGGGCAGCCTGCATAAAGTGCAGGGAGAGGGAAGAGGCTTCCTGCCGCCTGTCCTCCCTGTGTTCTTGTTGTTTGTGCCGTCTTCCACCTCCATGAACGGTCGCTCTCTGCCATGTCCCCTGCGACTTGGATCCAGCCGAATACAGACTGAAACTTCCACACACTGAGCTAAATAAACCTTTCCTTCCTTAATTTGGGGGGTCAGGTATTTATATCAGCAATGAGAGAAAAGTAATCAAAACAAGATTCTTCCTTGACATACTGACTCAGGAATCCTGGACCTCAGATGCCATCCTTGCATCCAAATCGCGTTTATTGTAGCTATCCTCTGGGCTAGGACTCCAGTTTCCGTTGTAAATCACAGAGCCTCGGAATCCTTGTGACTAGCTCTCAGCGCTCCTCCTTCTTGTGTTCCACTGTGATAAAACTAGCCTCATGGGCTTGTCAGCATGAATTTCTCACTTACACCAAGCTTGTATACCGGAATGTTGCTAGTGACCCATGTTCTCAGTTGGCCTGGACACTTGTCTACCTGCTAAACACGTGGAATCTCCAAATTTCTTTTGCCGGATCTTCTAGACATTTCCTCATCATCTCAGCTTGCTGCGGTAGAATGTTCCTCCACCGTTGTTAAAGATTCCTGTAAATCTCAAAGCTTTGGCTTTTGCATCCACAGCTAAAGCTCATGCCGTAGTATCCTACAGCTTTCCTGTTGACAGTACTGAGTGGTTGACAAGTTTAGTGCTTTTTCCTGTCTTAGACTTGTAGACTGTCCGGTATCACTCTTTCAAAACTGTTTGAACCTCTGCTTCTTACCATAGTATATCTAGAGAGAGTTGCTAGACGATTAGGTACTGCCCACTTCAGACTTAATTGAACAAAAAGAATTTAGATGCCCACATGAGTGGAGTGAGGGGTCAGTCTTGAGGGTTCCATTGTGCTTCTCTCAAATTCTCTTCTGAAATGCCACGAGCAACTCACTGTTTTCTGAACAGGGCAAGGCCACTTTCAGAATTGAAATTGCGATTAGAACACCTGTGTACTAAGCCCTGCGCTGCATGAAATTTGAGATTGTTATTGCTAATGTTCAAAGCCCAGAGTGTCTGAGTGGTGGCTGTGTAGGATCACCACAGTCGGTTCCCGGAGCTGAATTATTTGAAATTGGCAGGTGGTTTCTCTTTTTCCACAGACTTTCATTCCCCTTTTCCTGACAGTGCATGTGTTTGGTGACCCCCACTGTTTATTTAGCTTCTGCATACATTCCTCGGGATTTGTTTTATGTGTGGTTTTGGGGTTGCTTATGTTTCTTGTTATGCTTGGCTACTTCTAGGAGGAGTAGTGGTGGTGGTCTGCTGTGGATCGGCAGTCAAAACAAATGTGATACTCGTTTTGAATATCTGGCTTTGAGTTTTCATAGAAAAATATAAGCACCATTTACATAAGTATATTGCTTGAATTGAATTTGTTTTCTGTTCCTCACTTGCCCCTAAAAGAAGTGCCGGCCAATTCCAGAATTGTTTAGGAGAGCGGCAGAAGAAATACGAAAAGTCTGAGCCAAACCAGAGAAGGGGACAAAGTAAGAAGGTGCCTTGGCTGCCACCGAGCGGGGTGGATCTATCGCAACTGCAGAGTTAAAGCTTTTACAGCTTTCCACTCTTGTTTCCTTGCTTTGTCGTCGCGGATTTCCAGTCCATTTCTGTGCCCGTGGTAGTTAGCACAGGTTGGAAAACGGAGGCGGGGATGTGGTGGTGAGAACAAATAGGCAAAACAAAAGCAACACGTAAAGCAAAGGTATTTTCTGGTTTAATTTTCCTTCTTGAAAAGCGTCAACAGTGAGGTACGAGAAAGCACTCACTCTGGGCAAGGGTCTGACTCGTGAGCCCTCGCCTGCCTTCTCATCTCTTGGTGTTGGGAACCGCACGTGTCCGGTCGGACTGGTCACATACCCGTGCCCGTTTGTTTCGTGCAACTTTTTCCTGCCCTTCACTAAGCGCTACCTCCCCTAGAGGGCATTGTCCTCAGCCTGCTGCTCCGGTGGATTCATCGTCCTTGTGCATGTGGATTTCCGTCCACCCTCGCGGCTACAGCTACTGCAGTCTGTATACACGTGTTAATGACCGCAGCTTCTCTGTTTGTAAGCTGTGGTTTATGAACTACAGCTGTTTATTACTCCCCCTCAATGGCAGCAGGCCGGCTAAGTGGATCTCCCACAACACGGAAACGCTATCTTTCTTCTAAAGTCTCTTCCCTCTAAAATAGCCTAAGTCCTCGAAACCTAGGAAGAATCACTTCTGGGTTGCCTGGCTTCTGTAATAACTGTGTACCCTTATTCAATCCAGAACAAAATTCTACCCTCTAGATGCCGCCACTCCAGAAATTTTAACCTTTATCGTGTTTCACCAGGATATTTTACGATTTCATATATATGTATGTATATGATGCCATATATTTATATATGCCCTCCCCCACATATATATGAATTCCATTTACATGTATACATATATAAAAATGTTTATATACTTGGTTATTTCACTTCCTTGCTGAAAAAAGTCTTCAATTTTTAACCACTACATTCAGGATAAAATCCAAGCTAGATAACATGACATCCAGTCATGATTTAATGACTTGTTACTTGCCCAGCCCAATATTTTCATATTCCCTGGCTCACAGTTGCATCTCTAAATACTGCTTGCAGTTTCCCACACTATACCCGTCACTGCCTCAGTGCCTGACCTTGCTCATGCCATCCCCTACCAGGAAACACCCCTATCCCCATTGTTTTTAATCTCAAGCATTCCGACTTTTAAAAATAATTGCAATCACTTTTTCCCAGCTAATGTAGGCATCAGTGTCCTTTGCTTGCACAGAAATACTATGATTGCTTATCACACTGTGTCAAAATTATTATATTTTTGGGTGTCTGTCCCAGCCAAATTCCTGTGAGCTGTGTGAAGACACAGAATCATTAAACTTCCAGTTCTCATCAATTTGCACAGCACCTAACACGTAAGAGAAGCTCAGTAAATATTTAGTTACTTAAACATGTAATTGGAGTTTGTTCTTTCCGCTTTTGGATTTTGCAAATAAGAAGTTTCAATAGTGCTGTTACATCTTCTCAGCCTTAGCTGGGTTTCCTTGGCAGCTTTTCTTTGAACTCCCCCCTTGGACACTGGCACTCCCTCAGCCTACCTGCCTTTCACTGCGCCCTGGGGTTGCCTGACCACAGACTCAAATGCTCTTGGAGAATCAAAGCTGTCCCTTTATCTCCCCTCTTCTGTTGTTGCTTTTATAAATGTGCATATATATATATATATATATATATATATATATATGGTATCAGTGAATTCTTCAAAGGGCTATGTCATATACAGCATTGCACCAGAATAGAATAGATTAAAGAGTGAAACTGTCCGGGTGGAGAACAAGAAAGGAGAAAGTTTCCTTTTTGCTTCAATGTTTTCTGGACTTTTTGAGCAGCTATCCGTATTCTGGACTCTGTGGTCACCTCAAAGCTGACTGCTGGAGACCTTCTCCATGTAGTAAGTTCTTAGGAAGATGTCTGAAAACTAAAGCGAAAAGTTTGTGTTTAGTTGAGTTCTTTGGAGTTGTTGAAAACACCCCTGACTAGAAAGTTTAAGCTCTGTTTTTATCAGAAGACGCTGCTGTCAACTTAATTTTTAAAATTGACATGCTATTGAAATGGTAATTAAAAAGGAGGCGGATGTTTTTTGCATTAGGAAGCCATGACAACTATCAGAAGTAAAAGACGAGTCATCTGTAGGAAATGGGTGCACCTAGAGACCACAGAGGCTCCAATAAATCAGACACACAGGCTAAAATATCACACAGTTTCATATGAAAAACTCAAAATATAAATTCAGAGCAAAATAAATCCAGAAAGTAAGAAGAAGGAAGATCCTTCTCAAATGCTATAAACATGGGTATGCATACATCATAATGTGATGGTTTTAACTGTTTAAGAAAGATCCTTAAAGGGTCAAATAGAATTTTTATTTCAGTTTTTTGAGGAATCTCTATAGTGATTTCCATAGCTGTTATAGTAGTTTATGTTCCCACCAACAACGTAGAAGTGGGCCTTTTACATACTGTCTCTCCAGCATGTGCTATTATGTGATTTCTTGATGATAACCATTCATTCTGGAGTAAAATGGAATCTCAACATTGTTTAAATTTAGGCTTCTCAACTAGGTGTGGTGATGCATACCTCTAATTCCAATGCTCTGGAGGCTGAGGCAGGAGGATCATTGCAAGTCCGAGGCCAGCCTGAGCCTCAAAGTGAGCCCAAGGCCAATCTGAACTGCATAGCCAGACCCTGTTTCCAAAAAAAAAAAAAATTACATTTCTCTAATGGCCAGAAATGTCTAATGTTTTTCATGTATTTATTGGCCATTTGTACTTCTCCTGAGAAATACCTCTTCATTTCATTTGTCTGTTTGTTGATTAGATCTTTCATTATGGGGATCTGATTTTTAAGAGCATGTTTAAAGTTTCTAGCAGGAGTGCACAGCTACTCATACAGTGTGCTCTAGACGGAGAAAGTGGCTCTCCCCTGCTGGGGAAGGTTTCCCTCTGACAGTGCACACGGCTGTGTGGAATGCACACGGAATAGCAAGAGAGGACGCCGCCGCCCACCGAGCCAGCCAGACCAGCAGAACCAAACCTGGTGATCCATGGGTGACAGATGTCACGGGCAGATCACAGGGACAGCCACAAGTTTATATTTTAAAAACAAACATTTTCTATCCTTAGCGTATCTGTCTTAGTATAAAATCGCCCTTTGTTCTCTATTAGAGAGTATGAATTTACTGTAGATCGTCTTTAACTTGCGGGAGGCTGGTGTTTAAATACAGAGGATTTGTATACAGTGTTCACTACAGACATCACGCCGACCACTGTGAAGTAGTTCAGTTGTGAACTGCTTGAAATGAAATGATTTCAGTGGAGTTATTCAGTGACATAATATCAATGAAATAATCTTCAGTGGATTTTTAAGTATTAGAAACAGCCAGCAGAAATACAATTCTCCCTGGGCTCCTTACAAGGCATCCGATCATGCTCTTCCCAGTGCACTCCGCTCACTCCCAGCCCTGACATCTCTACCTCAGCCAGTCTGTCTGTCTCTGATCCTTGTTTAAATGTGTCATTCTTGGAATGCCTTTTCCCGCCCCTCACATTCATACAAAGACGTACCAGATTTACTGAAGTGTGTCTTCCTTTTGGAACTTGTTTCAACATTCTAAACCAACCAAATTCCTCTTGTAAATATATTTTATGGTTCTTGCTACTTTCTGATTAGACATCGTTTGTGCTGTTATGGTCTCCACTTCTGTCCCCTCCACAGCCTGTCTGATTATTTATGAGATGAGGGATTATTTGGGTTTTTTATTGTCCCCCACGCATCTGGACCAGCTCAGGATATGTGGCAGATGTTGGGTATCTTTCTACTGGACGGGTTTATGATGGAGTGAACATGTTCCTTCCTTCTGCTGCCAGAGGCCTCTTGTCAGCAGAGCAGTCCATCCAGTTTGGGCAGTTGAATTTGTGTTTGTGGCTTTGTGTTACCTACATACCATTTATTCTTAATAATTAATGTTAGCAACTTACCTCACCCTACCTCCTGTCTTCTCTCCACTTTTGTCTCTCCTTAGGGACAAAGGGGAAGCTTTTAATATCTTCTCCTATATTACTCTTGTTAAATTGTGACTGAAGGTTCTGTTCCTATGCCTCAGGACACTGGGGTATTCTTGTATGCCTTCTTATAATTACCAAAATCAAATTCCTTCTCAAGTGTTTTCATCGTGGTTCCAACGTATACATACTTTGAGATCCTTGTCAACGCTTTCCCCCTCATGAAAAGTTTCTTGATTTCTTATCATTTCTCATTAGACTTTATTACCAATTCACTGTTGTTCCAACAGTCTGTTCTTCTTTTTAGGGAACTGTTTATTTCAACTTTTAAGGAGCTCATTGTTTCTCAAAGCCTATGTACATAGACTGTCCAGTGGCTGCTCTAGTGTTTGGGAGCTGATTTTCAGGTAGGTTCAGGGAGTAACCGTACTTACCACCATCTAGGTTTCCTTTCTTCCTGCTATCTACATGGGGTATTAATATAGATGGACTCTTCTAAAGACTGGTGTGTGTGTTCTGTAAGATTGTAAATAGTATTAGCAGGGGGGCTGGGGATATAGCTCAGTGGCATAAGCGCCTGCCTAGCAAGCGCAGGGTCCTGAGTTCGATCCCCAGTACCGCAAAAAAAAAAAAAAAAAAGATTAGAAGGTATTTAATATAAGCTACATGTTAAAGAACTGAATCTTCACTGTCTTGTTTTATAAATCTTTAAAATGGGATGTTAAAAGGTCTTACTCCACCATTCATGGATTCATACTTGAACTTGAAAATTTTACTTGTTGTTATTTTACTTTTTTATAAATTCACTCGGTTCTCCTGTTGTCTTTTAATTTGAAATGGTTCTGAGTGACAGATGAGTGTGGGTGTGTGTGTATGTGTGTGTAAAAATCTTCATAGGAATTCTAAACACTGTGCAGAAGATTAGAATCCCTCATCCAAAATTACTGGGATCAGAAATGTTTCAGATTCTGGAGCTTTTTAGATTTGAATATATGTGTGAAGCCCTGAATGAGTGATCATTCTTAAAAGTGAAAATATGAAATTCAAAATGGGTCAAAATCCAAAACACTTTTAAAGCCAACATAACACTCGAACGTTCTGATTGTAGATTATTGATTTTCAGATTTGCGATGCTCAACTGTCCATCAGAGAAAAAAAAAGAATAAAGAGGTAAAGAAAGGAAACTATCATCATCCTGTATCAAGCACCACACTAGTGCTTTAAATGTATCATATTTCATCTTCCTGTCAACCTCGCTTTGTAAATTGGGAGTCTTAGGTTTGGACTGCTGCTGACGTCAGCTCAGTCAGTTTTATTTGTAGTTAATGCATTGTATTTTGTAGAGATTTATTTATTCACTGAGGCAGGATCTGACTATGGAGTTCAGGCTGGCCTTGAATTCGTTTATGTAGCCCAGGCTGCCCTGGAACTCACAGTGATACGCCTGCCTCAGGCTTCCAAGTGCCGGGATTACAGGTATGTGCACCAAGAGCTGCAGTTAATGCATTTTAAAACAGGGATTCAAACCTGGAGCTAACCGATCGAGAAGGTGAAGAGGTTTCCACTTGAGTTCTTAGTAGATGGTTCGTACTTTGCAAAAATAAAGAACCTAATTTCTGCCTTTAAGTTCAGTAGCCTGATGGTGGCCCCTCTATACAAAAGAGCGCAGAGGAGAGATCCACCTTAAAACCTTGGTGCCAGAATAGCATAATGTATGAACCTGGTATAACTAGGACAAACTCAAAACTTGGGTTTGGTGTTTGGTTGAACTTAAATTCTTCTAAAAGATATTGACGTCTGCAATTTTAGAAACTTCTTGCCAAGAAATGCCTCTAATCTGTGCCCCAGATGAATGCAAATAATTTTACCTGCCTCTTCAAGTCGTTTACCAAAGAGGGAGTCCTCTTCCATGTGCTGAAATGACTCCAAACCATAGAAGTCAGTACCACAGCAGCACCTGTGATGAATGGCTCGCATGCTGCCAAGCATTCCTCCTTGCGTTTCTGACACTATCTCAACCATAACTGTAGATCTGTGTAACACTGGCCTCCCAGAGTAAAGCATTTCACTTTGCTTTTAAATCTATTGGAGCAATTATGCATGATTAAATCATACCTAATAGCGTTTTTCTGAAACATCAAACATGATGAAAAAAATATAAAATTAGCCATGTACACCCTTTCTCCTAAAACTATGTATATAACTTCATCTGCATGAGTCTTCAGACCTGCAGAGTGATGCTTGAGGAACTATAGGTCTCTTTCAGGCCGCTTCTTAAACTTTCTCATCTTAAATACATGAAGTAGTTGTAAGATCCATCTTTCTGAGCTAGAGCCAGAATGCTGGCAGACGTGCCGTGGCACCGCAGTGCAGCAGCATGCAATCTGTATTAAGTGCGTGATGTACCCTATTATATAACATGAAGGACTTCGTTATACACTGAAGTAAAAGAAAGCATAAGCCTTATTTTATTCTCTAATAAAACATTCAAATGTACACTTTTGGCGACAACTTTCTGACACCAGCTGTTGTCATACATGACTGATCCAAATTCATAATCCACACATATCACCAAAATGAATTAAAAATGAAACCTTTTATAGCTCAATGATAGATGCATATAGGTTCTCTCTATATACAGTGTAACAAATATCCTGACACTCACAGAGCTAGTATTCTCATTTTGCCCCATTCATAGCCAAACTCAGCCCCCGCTATAGTTTTATTGATTTTAAATAAACCACAGCTTACAGTTTTAACCCAACTGAAAATCCTAGAAAATGGCAGATGATCAGTGACAATATATAAGATTTAGTGGTAGATGGCTGGGGAATTTTTACTGAAGGATTTTCTATATACCACTATCTACCTGGATGCTGACAAACATTTACAGTTAAATATTCACAAAAGTTTTCTAATCCATGCAGCATTCCCTCTGCTATTTATCTCTGCTTTTCCTGCAAATGTGATGACGTGAGCCCGCTGCTCTGTGCATCATATTATCCCATATTTCTTCCAAGCTGGCGTCATTCTGTCTTCTAAAATCCTCAGTTCCCACTGTTGCTTCAGAATTGATTTAGGGAGTAATAGAGAAGGTGTAGATGAGGTGATTGGGTTTTTATTCAATAGAAAATTATGACGAGCTTGAAATCAGAGAAATAGAAGTTGACTCCTAGTTCATACCAGCCCAACAAAATGTGCCTGGAAGCTAATTTTTTTCTACATATGTCAAACTAGAGATAAGACGTTTCCAGGCTACATGAAATCATTGATTCCTCTGTATTTATTCACTTACAAATTGACCAAATATTTACAGAACATCAGAAATCAATCATTGGAGCTGGGGATATAGCTCAGTGGAATAAGCGCCTGCCTAGCAAGCGCAGGGTCCTGAGTTCGATCCAGTACCACCAAAAAAAAAAAAAAAAAAAAAAAAGAAATCAATCATATTAGGTATGCTTTAAAATACTTATTTTTTAAAACAATGAAATTGAGAACAAAATTTGAGCTAATGCATTATTCCACTACCAGTATATATCAAATATTTTAATATTTATAAATGTAAGCCTATATTTTATCATATATGCATATATCCTATAATTCACAGATTATAAATTGTGAACTTTAGAGTTTAAAATAATCTTACATTGACTTTTACTGAAAAGTTTAGCACTGAAGACCTTTTTGACCAAACAGAATTCCAGATTTGAGGATAAAATTTTAGGTTAGTTTTTATTTGAAAGTAATCAAAGGTGTAAAAATAAAAGTGGAAATTCTGTGCATAGATATTATGTCCTCTTTATGTGGCTGTTTGATTATTAAAGAATATTTAACAAGGACCCTCTGAGTATGATCATACGAGAAATGAAATACGATGATCCTTTCAAATCATCTGATAAATTTAGAGAGATTTCCTTGGTGCTATAAAACTAAGACCTCCTGAGAATATTTAAAGTTCTTTTAGAGATATATCTGCCTACTCTAAGTAGTAAACATTCTTTTCCATTAATATTAAAAAATATCTTTTATAATGTTCAAACAATTTGCCCAAGAACAGGTTTGTGTGAAAACAGATCTTACAGATCTATTGAAAAGTCAGGTTAGAGGCACCTTCAAAAGGAATTCAAACATTCGAATTAAAGTGTACTGATTTTTAAATGAGAAAATTAATCATGGAAAATTTAAATTCAGGACTCAGACAAATATCTTTCTTCACTGTGATTAAATATATTTTTTTAAAAAATTGACAACATTATAAAATGTAGCTCATCGTTATATTTGTCACAGGATTTGGGGAAAAGTAGTTTCTGTTTGTTTTTGTTATTGTTTTTCAAAATGTATCCAAGTATTTCTCAGTATTTCTTATCCCTGAAACACAATTGTAATTTCTTTTAAACTTAGTCTTCTCAGTTCTTCAAGGAAATTAAATATTTTAAAGACTTAAATTGTACCTTGTCAGGGAGGCTGGAGGGTATATTTAACCATGAAACACCTTCTGGTACTAAAAAGTCAAACACAGAGCTTTGGAAAAATATTCATGGGATAAAAAATAATCTATATGCTTAAAACAGGCATGGGTGTTTAGGAAGTGAAAAGTGAACACGGTATATATTTGTGTGGTTTAGATGGAATACGGTAATTCCCAGCTCTGCACCAGGGTCTGTGAGGCTGCATCACAGTGTTTGTAAAGCCTTCTGAGCCTCGCCAGGAAGGATCTGGGGAGAACAAACACCTAATTCTAAAACTTCAGTAGATTTACAGCTGGAAACTTAGGAAGCATTGTACTGGAAGACCTCAGCAAGAAATACTACTCTCTTTAAAATAAAAAACAATGAAGAACAGAGGAAACATAACTGGAATCATGAAGAAGTTGGAGCGAATTCTATGGAAGGAGATAAGCAATTAGTTTTATGCAGAGTCCATTGTAGCGCACTGTGCGGAGTTCTCCTCAGATGCGGACACTTCAACCTTTTGGACGGGCGCTTGCAGATCTCTTTGAGGGCTAACGTAAATGTAAGTACTTACTAACTTAGAATAGGCACTACAGTTGTAAGAGTCATTCACAATGGCCTAGCATATTAATAGATTCAAGAGGAATTTCAATAAATTTATTATGAGAGATAACTAACTAAAAGTTCAAATCACACAGAAAAGTTGACTTTATTAAGCACTTGCACTGGTATGTCTTCTTTTCATATGCTTTTGTTGAGACAGATGAAATTTAAATTCAGGTCACCGCGAGATCAGTGAGCACATTCCATATTTTAGGATTTAAGTTAATGTTGTCCTAACTGAAGCACTCCATCCCGTTGGGAGGTGCTGTATGGTTATCCCTGTGTCCAGAGGGGATTCAGCGAGCATTCTGCTAGAAATAGTCCAAGAGAATAAAATGGGAAGCGCAGTGACACCTTTGCTTATATCTTGGTTGCTATGCTTTTAAAGCTGATATTCATGTATTCTTTCATATTTTCACTCTCATACCCTCTCTTCTGTGTCTCCCTCTCTCTCTCCATCTCCCCCTCCTGCTCTTCCTCTCATAAATGAACCCACACAGCACTGCGTTCAGCATGATATGTTGGTCCTTTGGTAAGTAATTCCCTCACTCCACGTAGGTGCCTAAGATTTATTTTGTGAAAGTTGCACGTCAGTGGCACATTATGTAATGGAGGCTCAATAAATTTAGATCTTGAAATTAGTATCTAGAAGTACTGTATGTTATAGTGATTTTGGTCATGGTGGCACATGCCTGTAATCCCAGCACACTGAGAGGCTGAGGCAGGAGAGTTGCAAGTTTGAGCTCAGCCTGGGAAACTTAGCCAGACACTGTCTCAAAATAAAACGTGATAAAAGGCAGAGAAGGTGGCCTAGTGGGAAGGCCCTGTGTTTAATTCCTAAAACTGAAAGCAAAACAAGTAACAAAAACAAACAAAAAATTGAGAGGGAGAGACAGAGACAGAGAGAGAGACAGAGAGTGAGAGAGACACAATTATGTTATAGGAGTGAGGTTTTTTGCTTTGTTTTGTTATTCTTATGAGAAGTAATGAAAAAAGTTCCTAAATCACTTTAATATATTCTGCTATTTTTCTATCCAATGGTGATCAATTTACAATATATTCTGTGTATTAAGGCTTCACTTTTTTCTGCATAAAACGGCTCAGGAAAATGTATACCAACTGAAAATTTCTCTTTTGTGCCTATAGACCTGTTTCTTTTCCAGACAACTTATAAGTAGTATTTTTGTTTTTCAGATGGTGATCATGATCTCTTTAAAAATATAATTAGATCTCAGTGTTCTTTTAAAGTACATGATTTTGTATGTTATGAAGATAAAAATTTGTAAGTATTCCCTTACTTGCTAACTCTGAGGAACCAAAATATGTGATTTTTTTTTCATTTTTGTTTAATCAGAAATGTTTTATATTAAGAACTATCCTGCAGAATATGATATCTTAAGATATGCACTTACATACATGAATAAGTTTAGGAAAAACAAAATGCAGAGAAATAATAGATTGTGAGATTTTATCCTATCAGTATATTTGGTTAAGTTTTGCAATCATTAGTGAATTTTTTAATGATTCATGCTTTCTGAGATTTAGGAAGTGTATTAATATACTTTCGTAATGTCTTTTATCAGCTATCTAACGACTGAGGCCAGTTGTTAGTTGACTTGGGTAAACCTCAGATTTCCTTATTTATAAAAAAATAGAGTAAATGCAACTTGTAGAGTTATAGTTAGAGTTCAATTAAATGAAATGCAATTTAAAATATCAGTATAGTATCCAGCATGTACAACCTTAAACCTATTGTTTCTTGAAATATACTAGCTGAAACAAGTTGAAATCTCACCTGTAGCTTTCTTAACCTCTTTATCTGACAAGATTTCTGCCATCATTCCTGGGGTAACAAAGAAAATATTATAGACATGCTCTGCAAAGATGGGTCACACAGACTAGGTTTTAATTGTGACAAAATCACCACTGGTCATTTTCCTTTCTTGTATGTTCCTCCTAGCTGCCAGAGTCCCAGAATGACTTGCAGCACTATAGAAATTAATTTGTGCCAGGACTTAATGTTACAGGAAGATCAGAACCTGCCTTGCCTCCCGCTTCCTACTTAGCATCCTTCTGTACCTGCTTGAACTAGTGATTGAGGAGAAGATAGTTGTAATAAGAATTGGCAGTTAGCCCAGAATTGTGACTCTGTTTTGTACAGTAGGAGCATGTAGAATCCTCTCCACTTATGTAGGCTAGTAACCTTTGACCTTAGAACTTACTTTTTCATGAACCAGTGCTGTAGTCTTTGTTTTCGTTTAACAAATAAAGCATCACTTTGCTCAATTGTTGTGTCAAATTTCAGTGTTTGGACTAATGTAATTTGAAATTCTTTCATAACTCTCTTAATCCGTCCTGGATTGAAGTTAAAACTGTCTGTTACGTGTTTTGGAAAATATGAGAGGAAAAAAAATGTCTTGATCATGATAAAACAGAATACATTTTCAGTAGTATGTTTGTCTCCCTGCCACTCATTTGAACCTTTAGGAAATCTTTGTTTATTCTTCTGTTCGCCATTACCCATCGTTTTGTTGTTTGGAGTGAGAACATGTAGACATTGTTCTTCATTTACACTGTACCGGCACAAATGACCAATTCAGAACATAAATTTGAAGATCAGCCTTTGAAAGAAGTTGACAGAAAGCAAAGGAAAATAAACCAGTTATTTTATTATTTAATTCAGTCATAGATGAACCATTGGGGACATGGTTTCATGTTACATCGCAAAGATAATGTTTATAAAGTTTCTGATAGAAGATTACCCTAATATTTCTAGATTGAAATTTCTGGTCAAAAAAATTTCTCCTGTCTCTTTTGCCCACCCCATGATTTTGAAAAATGTGTTTTGTTTTACAGTGTTTACCAGATAAGACTACTGTGATCACAGTACTCTTCAGAATATAAACTAGATTCCATGTGGCATATAAAAATAGAATTATATCTCCTTCCCCAAACTAGCTTACTTCTTTCCCTACCTCTCTCCCGTATTTTTCAGTTAGCCAGATTTGCAAGAAATAGTCCTGTATTTTGCTCTCGGTTTACTCTCAAGAGCTTTTAAAAAAAAATATCATCAGCTAACTCCACCGGTAGTTAAGAACTTAACTACTTCAGCCCTTCTTTCTATTTCCACTCTGCGCCCTTCATTGCCTTAAATTTTAATAATTAGACAGCTGTCCTACGTGTGGATTCCCAGTTTACTTTCTTTGTTGTTACTGTCTAATCTCGCGGATCCTTCTGTGTCATCTTAAAGTATCATTTTTATTGCAGTAAGCACCTTTTTCAAAAACCATAAAATTATTTCCAGAATACCCACATTTTTATTATCGTGTTTAACCCCTCTTCTTGTAGCTGAAAGTTTGCTCACGGATGTTGAAATACAGTAACCGTACATAGGCGCCATCTCTTCATTCCCAACTCTTTGTACCAATTGAAACTCAATATATCTGAATGGGGACCCCTTTTCAGCTGGAAGATACGCTTCTCAAGAGTCACCAATATTTAATGTTGCTACCCCATTTATTTGAGACTTAATAATGACTTAAAATATATATGTACATATACATTTATATATCTGAGAGTGCCTCTCTAATGAAGTATATAAAGACTTTACAAGCAAAAGAAAACATATGTAAAGGGTGTTTAACATGTTCTGGACACATAGTAGTTGTTCGATAAATATTTTTAAATGGAAAGGAAAATATATAATTAAGATTTTAATAAATAGGACATTTTAACATAAATATAAATTAGATGTACATTTTATAAAACAACAAAGTGTCCCGTAACATCCTCTAATTATTATAATTCAAGTTAAATTTGCTGGTCTACTTCTTATGGTACTATACCTAAGACATGAGGGCATTTTTAGTTCCTACTCAAGTTTTAAATGTGCTTTATACTTTGCAGATGTAAATCACACTGGAATAAAATAACTATCCTAACGTTATATGGAGTTCATGTTCCCTATAATATTTTCTGTGCTTGGGTAGAAATTGTCCTTGCAGGAAGAAAGGCTGCATTTTCAAAATTACCTTTTAAAGTAATGTTGATAAAACGAAAGATGTTTGTTTCGGTCTGTTTGCTTGCACTGACATCTTTTGAGAGTACCTTAGAATTCTCTGCTGATATCACAGTGCTCTACCAACAACACTGAGAAGCAAGAGAATGTATTGGTATGCATTTTCACTCTTTGAAAAGTTTTAAAGTTTCATCAGTATTTTTTTGTAAAACATGGTGAATAAGTCTCTCAGGTGGCGTTGGTACACCTTGCATTGTGGTCCCCATTTCTTCCCCTTTCTCCCTCCTCCCTCCCATCTCCCCTCAGCCCTAGATCCCTTTCCTGCCTCTACAAATTCCACCTCCGTTTCCTGTCTACTTTTTTCTTTGCTCTTCAAGGTAACTTGTGTTTTCAATTTCTTATGTAAGAACACCCATTCAATATTTAACATTTTATGTCTGATTTATTTCACTTGGCATGAGGATTTCAATCACTTCCATTTTCTTACAAGGGACTCAAACATATTTTTCTTAATGGCTGAGTAAAGATAGATAGATTGATAGACAGACAGATATAGATAGATAGATAGATAATTTTGCTTCATTTATTGATGGATATTTTAAGTATATCTTTCAACTCAGTTTCCACTATAATGTAGAAGTTTAAAGAATATTGACTTTAACCTTCCAATCCATCAATATAGTGCTTATATTATTAGTTGGAAATATAGCCCAGTGAGTAGGCTAATAGCTGGTATATCCTTTACACGTGGGTGCAGTAAGGGTTTTATAAACAAAGAATCAGTCTTCCTGGTATCTGAAAGCTTATCTATTAACTGTTAGGTGTGCAAAAAATAGCTTGTAAAACATTTCTTTCAGAGCAACAATAGTGGCATTAGTTGTTCATCTTTCCAGAAATAGTGATTTAATGTAAAATTGATATAGAATATCTTTATGATTCACTGTTAATTTTAAGAAATTGTATCCCAAAGGGCATCTCACTAACCCTTAGTTCTGCCATTAGTAATCAGCAGCCTCCCTACATAAAACTATTTTGTGCCTTCTGAAATTAACTTGTAGGTAGCACAATTTGCATCAACAGAGAAATGTGATCAAGCTCAGTTTATACACCACATCCGAAGGAGTTAGGGATACAGGGTGCACTTCGGGTGGCTGTTAAATTATGCAGAATTTTTCTCTTATATTTTAATGAATATTGCCTTGGATATTACCAGTACTCTGAATTTAAATAAATAGCTAGTTTTAATAAGGAGAAGTGGATAACTTTTTCTTGAAAAATGTTTAAATGTATAAATTTATGTACAGCTGAAAACAAAATATTAAATGTTTTCTGAATTCTAAAACTTTTAAAAGAATCTACCTTTACTGAAAATGACTTACAACATGGCATCAAACAATTTCTTCAAATTATTGTTAGATTAAAAAAAAAAAAGAAAACACTTCTTAAATTTTTTGAAATTAAAGCTATGGTGTATGTCTCATTCAAAGTAAGCCATATCAATGAAACACTCAGCCTGAATACTTGAGTATTTTCTTATTCAGCACGGAGTTCTAAAACTGTCATGTGTGAGGTCTTAAATTTTCCTCAACATAAAAACATCACTTGTGTTATTAAAACACATTTTCAAAAATTTTTAAAAGCTGATATGTTGGGGTAGATGTATGAAGTATGAAGGGAAAAATAGTGAATATTTAAATTTTTTGAAAAATTTTTACAGTGGCAGACATTTTGCCGTTCATCTCCCTCCAAGTACTCCAGCCTGCTGTCCAATGCACTTGCCCTATTTTGTGTCCTTACTTCAACAGTCTTGGGTGCCGCTATGTCATGGTTCCATTAAAAATGCCTACATCTCTTGATCCTTAATATTAAGGAAAAGTCAGGAGTGGCAAATTACCAAATCCAGTGAATAAGGCGGAAAGGAGCACAGCTAACCATAGTGAAGGGCTTGCCTTTCTGTTGGACGGCACTCAGACTTTTTTACCACACCTTGTTAAGATCATCACCAAAGAGGACTTCCAGAACTGCTTCAGAAAAAGACCCAAAGGGTGGGACAAGCGTGCATGAATTGAATATATACTGAACATATACTGAAGGGTATTAATGGAAATGTGTCTTTTAATGTGGTAATATTTTTAATTCATAGTTTGTTCACTCCTTATATTTATCTGATTTTTAAACATACATGTAATGTGAATGCTTAATGAAGCATTTCAGGATAAATGTTTAAATCTGTGCATTTTGGCATCCTGAAAATTAAATTCAAATCCAGAAAATATTATACTTTCTGGATCATATGGATGAAAATAATCAACACACAAATGTCAGGAAAAAGAATTGGAGGAAGAGGAGAAGATCTAATAATTATTGCATGCTTCAACATTTCTCTAACAGTTATGGGCACTTTATATATACTTATTGCAATAAAGTTTTAGACAAATGTTCACTTATAGAATTTATAGAAATCTGTAATGATGTGCAGAGACATAAATATGCATTGATATATAAAATTGATACATAGACTTGTGTAACTTAAGACTACTGTTGCTGGAGTACAAATCCAGAGAGTGCAACATTTTGCCCATTTATAGATGTCCGAAGGCAGTTCCCTCGTCTACAAAATGGATTCACCTCCTCAATAGCAACAGCAACTTCTGCTGCTCATCAAATTAAAATGTAAAGTCGATGAACAAAATGTTTTGAGTCAAGTTCATATATACTGACCCTCTGGAGAAAGTGTCATTTAAGGAGCTAAAACTTCTAAAGCAAGCTACTTGTATTGCTGTTTGTCTACTCTAACCGGTCAACCACAGAGACTTATAAAATAGAATGACCGCCCATGTGTGGACATTGACCTCTTTCAAGTACAGGTTTTTGAAGATCATATGACTCATGAAGACCAGAGGGCTGGGACTGGCATATACTTCACACACATTCGGGCTGTCAACTTTAATCAGAGCACTCATCTTAGGATTGCTTTTCCTGTCTTCACAGTGGGGAAATATTCTTGGTTATATTAAAAGTTAAAAACAAATAAAAACTTTCACCTCAACTTATCAATATAATGATAATGTTTGGATTCTGAGCATTAAGCTTCAGTTGCATTCTAACTTTTAATGAAACTCAAGAGTATGTATTTCAAGACCCAAGGACTCCTTAAATTACCTAGCGTTTGGGTTCTGTGTGTTCACTGAACCTCTTTTAACAACTTCATAATTCTGAAATTATATTACTGACTGGCTTCTGGAAGTCTCAGCCTACTTCCTGTTAATGAGCTCACAAACCTGGAGGCTAAAGAAAACAACACTCTGGAATATGAACACTTTTGAAGGATTGATAGCAAAAATAAAGAATAAAAGTTACAGTGTGCTCTACAATTTCATCATGTTACTACACCTGCAGAAACAGATGCTATATATGCTCAAATCATTTTATCACTGATACTTTTGGCACTTTCTAACTGATAATCAATCTTTAACATGTTTAAAGACATTGCTACACACAGCTATTACCACAACACATTGGTAAAGCACATATCTCCTAAGATTAAATTTTCATGTAAAATATAATCACTTACTACCTTTTTTTATTTGAATATTTTAAAGCATGTGAGGGATGATCCTCTTCACCCATTTCTATAGAAGTAGACACTTATAATTCTAAACAGTGTTATCTTGAGTATTTTAAGTCAACTGGAAGCAAAACAGTAATGACTTGGTTATAGCTTGGAAACAGTCTAATCGTCTGTTAGTATTATGAGTATTTGAGTTACCCCGATGTGGTGTGTAATTGGTTCTGTTTATTCACTATCTGAGCCTCTAATCCCACAGTTTGTGCCTACTTCTTGTCTCTTTTCCTCTTTTTCACTCTTCTGCTTGCCTCATCTCCCATTTTTCTACCATTCATAATGGTAAAGCCCACTAGATTAAAAAGGGACAAGAAGAGTAGGGGGCGGGAGTAGAAATCCACTATATCTTGTTGCACAGACAGATCATAAACGTGCAGTTGGAATTAGGAAAATTACCAAGTGGAGGTTAAAGAGAAAATGTATATTTCCACCCCAAAAACAATGATTCAAAGTCTGACACTTCACACACACACAATCAATGTGGCAAATACACATAGGAAAATTATACCCCACATCATGTGCTGTGACGGAATTGGACAGAAGAACAGAACAGGTTACTACAAACGTGTCAGAATGGCCAGAGTCTGAAAAGTGACAGCACTCAGTTCTGGGGAGAGGTGGAACAACAGGATCTCTCACTCACTGCAGGCAGGAACACAAAACAGTACAGACACTATGGAAGACATTTGGGAGGATTCTTACAAAGTTAAACGTATTCTCTCTGTTACCTGCTTGCTGTACATCTGTGGTTCCCAAAAAGTCAGAAATGCCCCGCACAGAAACTTACACATGGATGTGTCAGGCAGCTTAATCCATAACTTTGTTTTTGTGTAGCAGCAAAAGGAGGAAGTGACCAACACGTCCTTCATTACTTACATGGATAAACTGTGGCATATCCAGACAACAGAGTACTGTTCAACACTAAAGAGACAGGCTGAAAAACCATGAATAGAAAAAGAAGAAATTTAACTGCATATTGTTAAGTAAAAATAACCAATCACAGAAGGCCACGTACTGTGTAATTCCTTACTTAAGAAGCACACACAAGGTAAAAAGGGAAATAAAAGTTCAGTGGTTCCCAGGGGCAAGGGAGAAGCAGGAGTTGGACCAAGGAGCGCAGGGCATTGGTAAGGCATAAAACCACTGCTATGACACTATTGTGGTGGATGCCTGTCATCATACTTTGCTCAAAGCCACAGAACGTTAAGCACCAGGAGTAAATCCTGAGGTAAACTGTTGATCTTGGGTGATGAAGTGTCAGTGCACATCCAGCAATTTTAGCAAATGCTCCTCTGAAATAGGAGATGATCAGCATGGGGAGGCTGTGTGTGCCTGGGGCAGGAGACACATGGGAAATCTCTCTGTCTTCTGCTCAATGTTGCTGCTCTAAACTGCTCCAAAATAGTCTGTACATACAAGGAACCCACAGGGCGGTGTAGATCACATGCATGCACGCATACATGTGCATGCATGCACATTTAATAAAGGAAACAAATTGTATGCAAACGGAATGTGAATTTTGAAAATGAATTTGTGCCCCTCTGTGGGTGCTTTGTGTATCATGGAGTAACTCTGAGACAGTTTGGTCTCTCCCTCTCTTTCTGTCTCCCTCTCTCTCCCTCTCTCCCCCCATCTCACTCTCCCCCCTCTCTATATATCTCTATCTATACCCCCCCCAGTTCTTTCTTCTTTATGTCAGGAAATGGGCACTGTAAATTGATTTTTCTGACAAGGTGTTACCATGAGAACAAACGACTTCACAGAATCAAATGCTACTATTTATCTTTTGTCTGTATCTTGTTATTAATTCAACTGATTTTGATACTTCTTCTGTCTAGAGTAGCAGGATGACTATTTTTGGATTTTGGATTAACATACTCCTTAAATGCTAGGTGATAATTTTTAGAGAATTTCGGGTAAAATTTAGTACTGGATATTTAAAGTATCTGTAGATGTGCATACCTTTATCAGTTGGAGGTTGCAGAAACTAAGAGTAGCATTTTGCCCAAAGTTATCTAAAGCAACATTACACCAAAAAATCAAAGATCTATGTTCTTAGAGTGCTCATAACATAATTTGAAAAGAAATTGCCTTGAAATTACCCCTAAGTTGCAATTCAGTGCAACCACAATTTTTGCTTCAAGTTCACACTATGATATTATTGAAGCAATATTTCTTTTCATCCTTCACCAGCATCCAAGAAAACTATGAAATACACATTGAAAACTAAACTACTTCAGATCAGGGATTCTCAGACCATCAGTAATTACTGGAAAAATAATGATAATAAAAATCCATATTTTACAAAATATCATCTTTTAAAGTGCATTGAAAGATGGCTTTGTTCCTCAGTCTGAATTGATTATATGAAATAAATAATATTTCAAATTCTGGCATAATATTGAAAATTAAAGTGAACATAAAATTTACCCTTAATGCTGAATTACATCACTTTCATGTATATGAAAATATCCTGGTACAACGCAGACATTTCTGTTAAGGCGGTTGTATCCAAAATGTTGTTTTGTCTTGTCCTTTGCAGTATTAGAAATAATCGTGTCCCTTTTGTTTCTTCTCCAGTATTCATTGCTTATAATTTTTAAATGTCAGCCTCTTGCTACAGTAACAGCAAGTGGTAGTGACAATGGTCTTCACCATCTTGGGGTAGTTCACGGTGAGGAGGCAGTATCCGTACACAGTCAGCCACAACTACAACATCATACACGGGGCAGAGCGGACAGAAAGTTTTGCTTTCTTCCCTTACCCCTTACCACATGTACAAACTGCACAATCTAACAAGCCTGGAGCTTTTGTGAATACTTGATCAAAGTTAAAACCTGACGGGCCCCAGAATGCATTGGTAGTCTTCAGGCCAGCGCCCGTGTCCAGAGGCTTATGTAACCCCCGCAGCCCTGAAATCCCAGCTTGCTCCAGGATTGTGTTTCACTGCTGAGTCCTACAGAAAATGCTAAATATAGTATTTTCATTAAATTATTGTTATTACTACTATTTCCAAAAGTATTACAGAGTTGTATGACACTTTTCTCAGCCAAAAGATACTTCTTTTTTTCAAATGCTTCTTTTAATTACCAGACATTTCATACTTTTTATTTTTTGTGTATTTATAGTTTTCACCTAGCTGAGCTATTTATTTGATACTTGGAAAAAATTGTACATGTGTTAGATAGTGGATATGCCTTTTTTGATATGGAAGTATTTCACACAGAATAGCTAGGATAATTGTACTACTAATATCTGTTGGTTTATTGAAAGGAACAGTTAATCTGCGATTGTTTGATCAATCTGACGTGCCTACATATGTGCAACCATTTTGAAGATAAGATTATGTAAAGTAGCAACCATTTTTAATATCCTATCACCTTCTTTTGAAATTCTATATCTTTTTATTGCTTTCTATGCTGTTTTGTTTATGTATTTGTTTTGTTATTGTTTTCTTTTTCTTTTAAAATGAAAAACATTTATATGCTCATACAATCGCTGGGATAGGTGTATTGTTTATTTCTGTGGTTTATTGAAAGGAACATTTTATGCTTCAAGTTTTATTTTTTCTTGACCAATTTTGTGTGCTTGTGTCTGGTAATAAGAATGAATGATTTGAAGACAACGGTATGCAGTATAAGAGCCGTTGTTGAATTCCCACCATCCTGTGTGGTGAGGCTCTGCATCAATTCCAGTGGTTTCCTCGTATTACTTGTTACCATCTTTGATTGTTTGCTCAATCTTACCTTCTTGCAGCTCCTGGACCGAGCAACTTCGGTGAAGATGACAGTGTGTAAGGCAACAGCCACTGTTCATCCCTCTTTCTGTCTTGAGGTCATGGATTGTTTCTATTGTTTTGGTAGTGGTTTGGCTTTTGTCTTCACTGTTGTTGTTTTGTTAGTTTTCTTTCGCTTTAAAATAAAACAAGAAGTATTTCACAAAATATAATTTCACAAACCATGAGGCATCACAGAGAAAGTTTAGAAAACGTCCGTGTAGTAACCAAATCTTATGTGTTATTCCCACTGAAGGCCTTTTTCTACTTTAAAAGTATGTTAATTGGATTGAAAACAAATAACAGTGATACCATTTTACAAAATGAACATTTATTGATTTACTTTTATAAGAAATTTACTTACAGTCTCCGCTATATAGTGTGACTCTCCCTTTATTAATAGGTATTATTTTGAAATAAAAATAGTAATTATTTTTTTATCCTAAATAAAGGAAAATATAAATTTTTTCTTTATCATTTGAAAACATGCATGAGACAGTATCTCCTACTAACATAATGCTGGACTTTATTCTGCCCTGAGGAATAGTAAATCAATTAATATCTTCTAGTTTTTATGAAATTATATAGAACATAAAATGTATTAAATTAGACTTTTAAAGTAAACTAGAAAATCTGATGTATCAGGATAAAGCACTATTTCCATCTGAACAGCAGAGTAAACTCTTTATAGGTAGGAGTAACACAGAGGAGAAGAAAAACACTTAATGTTTTAGAACGTTTCCTTTTTGGAAATTATTAACAACATGTAATATCAGAACTTATTTAATTTATAAATATTGAATTGAGTTTAAGACAGAGGAAAATGTGTAATCTATTATACATTGAATTTGTTCCTATCTACATCCCAGCAAATGCATAGAACATCCATTTAAAGATTTGAAGTTACTAAGGCTTAAAGAAATATATCATCAAGTGGTCTTACTTCTAGCCTTTACCTTCTGTCCTTTTACTTATATATTAATTGTTTTTTAGCTGTTTGGGGATATGTAGTATTATTTTAGTATTAATAAATCTAAATTTTACATTTCTTGGAAGATCTGAGTTGTTTCAAAGTCTTTTGGTGTATGATAATATCCTGCCCAGGTCAGTAGACGCTTTAAATAATTTGCATTTAATTTACTATGTGCAAGTTTAACCTATCTATGAATGTAAGCACTGTGAGTGGTACAAATGTGCATGAGGTAATACTGTAATAACTGACTTCTTATAATATAATACAATCTAGTGCATAAAAAAATGAATGGATTACCCAGGCCGTAAGTTCAAAATTGTCAGTAAATATCCAAACATACAAAATGCATTTATATTAGCAATGGTGTAACCTAAGCATAGTAAAATTATGTTACTAGAAACAATAATGGAGTTTAGTTTTTTAAAACATATGTGTGATTAGTAATAGTCTCTCCTCCTGTTATGTTCATGCCACATTCTCAGGTGAGAGAAAACCTTTTTCCAGGTTAAATACTTTGCTGTAAGAAAGTAAACAAAGGTAGCTGTTCACAGTTGCAGTTGAGTGGATAGCCAGGTATGACAAAGAGGTATTAATAAATTTTGCTGAAAACCATGGGCTTAGCATTGTATTTCTCTTCTAAAAATAATAGAACAATTATATAGTGTTCCAGTGACATTTACGTCCATCATCTCTTATTATCCTAGAGTGAGCCTTTTAAATAAGATGAAGATATATCATCTTCAGTTACAAAGGACAAGATTGCGATGCAATGGTTTTGTATTGCACAGCTAAGCATCACTGAGATTGAGTGACAGCATCTTTGGTTCAACCTTGTTCTTTTTTTCTTCAAGCCTTCTCATCCCCTAAAACACCCTCCATTACTGATGGAAGATATGCTGAATCAGTTCTGCTTCATAAAATAGTTAACTATAAATTTTAATTACCACCTTGCATAGATTTTCTTTCTTATGGAGTTTAGTTATAG
Organism: Dinomys branickii; assembly: GCA_004027595.1. Taxonomy (NCBI): domain Eukaryota; kingdom Metazoa; phylum Chordata; class Mammalia; order Rodentia; family Dinomyidae; genus Dinomys; species Dinomys branickii. Next base: position 90,160 of record PVLD010002287.1, read on the forward strand.
AGATTTCACTTAACTTTGATCTTGGTAATGGGGGAGATACAAATTGGACTTTTGATTATAAACTTTAAAAGAGCCATCAGAATGTGCACATGTATAATTTATAATGAAGGTTTTATTCTTAGTTGAACTTTCTTATGACATGGACTTAATCTGCTTAACACCCTTTTCCCTTCTTGTTGGGATCATTTCAATAAGCATTTATTGATGCCCTATTCAGGCTACTAGAACTAGAAAGAAATAAGAATCCCTTGTTCATGAAGGTAATGGTGTAATAAAGAAAATACACATAAAACTGTAGCATAGTCCAGCCAGGAGCAATTCAAGCAGTGGAAAATAGGAAATGATTAACGTCAGGGGGACAGGGAAGATCGATTTAAGAAACATCACCGGAAACAACATTTAACAGCTGGGAGCAGAATATGAACAGTGTTTTACTATGAGTAGAGCGTGATATTAATGACTATTCATGAGAAGTGATCCTGAGAGGGTGGATATCTAATTTATACCAGAAAGAAAGTGTTCCTATACTAAAAGAAGTAAATACTCCATATTTTTAAATGTTAGAAATAATAAACCATCCGCCATCATCTCACTGACTTTCAGAGCTATGCCTCACGAGGGTTTAGTCTCGGTGCCATGACAGGATGCCAGTGTCAGATGAGTGTTGTCTTTGGGGGTCACCGTTCTCTCTTGAGCAGGGTACTGCCTCTGACAGGAAGGAGATTGTTCAAGTCTCTGAATCCAGTACATAACTGACCATCTACAAAGTGGTGCTCAAAAATGTGAGGCTTAGCCCAGCACCATAAGCACCGGATGGGGACTTGCAGGCCGCTTCCTAGTCCTACGGAATCACCAAACTTGCAGTTGGGCTCAGCAATGGAATGTAAATAATCCTGAGCACATGCAAGTTTGAGAAAAATTGGCCTAGAGGAAATTCACTGCTGCTACTTCGGAAAAGCATAAAATCTACCTCACTCTGACTCAGGACCCATCAAAATCTTGTCTGACAGTGATTATGGATTAAGTACCTGATCAGTAGGGACAGCCTCATCCCTATACAACCATTAAGATGGCTTAATTCCATAACCTGTATTTAGGGACATTAGAATTTTTAACTACTTTGCTACACTAACAGTGTGATAGAGGACGTTGCTCAGTACCTTCTTCAGTGTCTGCTACCTAAATCCCAGGGGGAGGAAAGTATAACTTCGATTTCACTGCTAGAAACAGTTCTGTGTGTGACCAGCCTACTGCCTTTCATCGTGAGCAAGAAGCCTTGTACACAATTTGATTGTGATTCTGGTCTCTTGTGATGTTGGAAAGCTCAGCATTACAGCTGTGTCTAAACTCTAGCAAATATATGGCGCTTTTTGACATGTCTGTTACTAGCCCAAAACTTTTTCTCTGGGCTGCTTTATTAAAAAACAAAAAGACTTTAACTTAGATCCAAACTATAACATCTGTAGTTTGCTTTTTAAAGACAAGAAGAGGGCTTGCTTAACTAAAAAAAAACATTCAAAATTATGTGCTACACAGTGGAATTTAGTTGAATCATAAAGAATAAATTCATATTATTTGCAGGAAAATGAATAGACATCAAACAGCCATGTTAACTGGCATAAGTCAACCACAGAAAATTAAATACAGCAGCTTAAAATATAAATAAAAGCATACAATAAGGGAGAGGTGGTAAGAAACAGGTAAGCAAAGTTTTTGGAATGTGGGAAGAGGATCAGAGGGAAAGGGGATCAAAATTGAACAATATTCATGAGAGATAAATCCTGGAAGTGGCCTGTATGTCCATCAGCAGATGAATGAATAAAGAAAATGGGATGTTTATGCACAATGGAGTACTACTCTGCCATAAAGAATATGCTTGAGTCCTGTGTAGGAAAAGGTTGTGCCTTGAGACATAATTTCAAGTGAAATAAATCAGACACAGCCCTAAAATGTCACATGGTTTCCTCAGTGTGAAAAAACCAAATACAAATAAAGGGAAAGAAATGGTAGACAATTGAAGATAGGGAGATGAATCTTTGGCAGAATGGGAAGGAACCAAGAAGTGGAGGGAGAGGGAGAGAGGAAGGGGAAGCAGATGAAGAAAGAACTAAGGTGTGTTGCACACGTGCACCAGCGCCATGATGAATGTAATCACTATGCACTGCGAATGCAAACTAACGAAAACTAAAGATCAAAGAAGAGAAAATCATCAAGATATATAGACATGTAACAGTTCCCCAAGTGAGTGTAAGTATGTACCGCAAACATGTATCAATAAAAATCGTGTGCTACAGGAGGTGTTAAGCTATACAAAAATTTGGCCAGTAGATAGGAGTATTCAAAAGCGTGAATGCAAGAGTCGTTTCATAATGTAGGGCTGAGAATGTGAAGCCATTGGAAGTACAGCCACGCCTCTGTTCAGGAGCACTTCTGTTGGCAAACAGTTTGGTTTGCAAACAAAAGCATTTGACCAACTTTTGCTCCCGTTCGTGAGCTCCACATGGAGTGACAGACCGGACTGTGACCATCTTCCCCACACAAACACAAAAGCAGGCATCTTCTCCCAAATCCTGGAACAAATTAACTTTGTAAACTGAGGCACCACTGTAAGTATTATTATCCAAAGCATTAAGCATTTAGTTTCAAAAAAACCTTAGAGGTTCCGAAATTCCAGAGGGTATCAGTGAGGACGAACCTGTGCCACAGGTGTTATTAGCTTTTCTTTTAAGACTAAAGATGCTAATGTGAGAGTTGTGTTTTCCCAACTGAAAGCACAATGTTCAGGTTTAACTGTGATGTTGGCACTTTGCAGTAAACAAATGGGAGTAAGGTTGCACTTTGGGCACTGGTCTCTGAAATGTTTGCCCTCCCTGGAGTAGGTGAAGAAGTTGAGGTCTCAAAGACGACTTGCCCAAAATTATACAACCCTTTAGGAGCAGAATCAAGACCGGAACACAGTTTCTTTACTCATGATAGTAAGGTATTTACTACCATCGAGAAAGGCAAACAAAAATCATTTCATTACATAAAAATCATCATGTAACAGTGCAATTATTGTATAGATGGCATAAGCAGGCATAAAGATATCAGATCATTAAAAACCATTTAATTGAGCCTATCCTTTTTGAAGTAGGGCGTATTCTTTTCCACATTTATCAATCTTTTTATCCATTCAATTCCATAAGTGCATATCACAACTCACCACAGGAGGTAACTGAGTGAGCTGTACAGTGATAAATTTTTCTTGTTAGGAGAAATTACATTCACTAACTTGAGCTACTTCAGCATGAAATTGAAAAAGAATCATTTTGTCTTCATTTACATTCTTGATTCAATGAGAAAAATGTGAATTAACCCAACAGAACTGCAGATGCGTTGCCTCCGATCCTAAAGATAAACTAAATTGGCACCATTAGAAGTTCATCAACTTATACCTGATGTATTAGAATAGATTCTAAAGCAAGATTATCAAGGTTGGTTATGCTGAGGCTACATGTGTTTTCAAATATCCATCTTCTCCTTTTGTTCCATTTTATTGTTTTTGATACATCTTTATCAACACCCCTCTGCATTTTCCATTTCTCACCTAAGCCCTGCATACCATTTCTTAATCAAAATCACTGGGATAGCGCTGTGGTTCACTAGCCTTAGGAACTGCTATTTGCCTTGAATAAATTACAGGAAAACATGTTGATTGATAGATGTTGCATGTCAGAAAAGAAGACAACTGTATCTTCTTCAGCTTACTAAAAGGTCATGCACGCAGAGTGATAGGAACAGCCTTAGATAACTTTGAGATAAACTGTATCATGGAAAGATATGCAGTCTTGTAACCATGAAGCAGGCACTCAAAAGGCTTTTACTTTTCAAGTTCAAATCATATATCCAGGTACACATCAGTATGAAAGTAAAAATAAAATTCATTTCCCTTAACTGTATTTTCCAATATTTTAATAGTATATAAATGCTTTTGGTGAGTTTGACTAAAATGGTGAAATTCTTAATCATTTCAAAAATTGACCTTATTGTCTAAAATATTGTAAAGCTATGGCAAAATTTTGGAAAATACCTTAGTCAACTTCATAATGATACACACTTATGTCACAGTCTTACAGAAATGAAATAAATCTACGTTTACATAGATGTGTAATATGAATACATTGGTAACAAAGGTTTATATGGCCCTTTTATTATTTTAACTTGGATTTTCCACATGTCAGAAGAAGTTTTAAATGAATCTGTGTTTCAAAGCTTCTGCTATGTTTTTCTTTTGTCTTGTCTTGTGTTGTTTTGTTCTGCTTTCCAGGACATCAGTATATTTCTAAGTGACAGCATTTAAACTGCATTTGCTTAATATTTACATTAAAAAGAAAAAGCTTTTTGAAAAATACCCTACATGCACGTATAGTAATTTTTGTCAGATGTATCTGAGGCATAGCTGCATACAGACATAGCTGTACTGACGGTAAGCCTTCCATGGAAAGATGAAATTTTGCTCCTTTACCAATATCCCCTATCGGTGCATTTATTAATCTAGCTTAATCTTTGAAAAGTGATTTTAGAAAAGAAATCACACAGTGGTCCGGAAGTATAGTTTTGCAAGTAAGATGGAATGTTTTTCAGGCAGAAAGAGGCTAGCCGTGTTCTTTTCTATACCAAATTACTTTGTTCACCGGTAGAGCTGCCAGACTGTCAAACTGTCCAGCTTCAGTATATAACAAAGATTCTGTTGTATTGTAAAGATATTCATAACCATTTCTAGGGAAGGCTGAAAGTGTATAAGTTCACAGTTGTAGCGATAACATGGCACTCTTCACTGTTTGGCTTGTTTGTGCTGGCACAGATCCCCCAAGTGAAGACTGACAGAGTCATGCAGAAATCTGGTATTTGAGCTGAAATTTACACACTTTAAGTGATGAACTAAACAGGCTGGTGTTTTCTTTTTCTTACTCAAAAAGTGCAAGGTTACACAATACAGACGGTTTTCATCTCTTCCCATAAATGCACAGATTCCTGGGATATAAATGACTGAATTCATCACCAATTCATCAGGGACGCTGAGCTATGCAGTTCTGTTTACAGTGGCAGAAAGTTAATATAAATTTTCATCAGAAGGGGAAGTTTACACATATGATTCTATTTGTCCTTCATTATTAGCACCTGAGTCTAGGCTAGAACGCATAATTGTCTACAGGCACAGGCCAAATAGATGCAAGAGAAAGGCAAATAAGCACACCAAAAATAATTTTATGGTTGTCTGTTACAATTCTCTCCCTGGGATTCTTAATCTAGAAAATCAATAAACAACAGGAGTGAAACTCTTTTCCCCTGCTCAGGCATGGCACAGCAGAAAGCAGCACACAGAGAGGCCATTGTGCGGCTTTTCTTTCACTTTATTCTCCCTCTGAAGTTCACTGGGTCACTTTCCACTCAAGGAAAATATAGCCTGGATCAGACTGTTAAAATATTATGCGTGTTTTTCAATCTGGTTTTTTCATTTCAAGTGGTAACAAAGTTGGCATAACAAAGCTTTACTTTCTTCTAATTTTCTGAAATAATTCACTCTTTGAGCATCTCATAATCTTAAAGATTTTCTTGCTACATTAACCTCTAAAAATACGTGGAAATGCCGATATTCCGAGAAGACCAGTAGTAAGAAGGCTGAGGGATAAGACGCACTCACACCACAAAGACAAAGTACGTAATCCTGACTTCAGGGTCATGGCTATAATGTATTCCATAATATATTTTGGGGTGAATATAATAAAGGTGGCCTACTTTTGCATATCATGCTTTACCACCATCAGTGATGTAAATTTTATTATAATACATTTGGTTTGAAATTTTCCTCTCACAGTGAATTTACCTTTTATGGACAGTTGAAAGATGTGGTGTAGACATTCACATCACTTTGTTTTTCTAGGTTTTCTTCATTAACAGTTAACTCGTGCTCTTCTTTCCCGGTCTGTTGCACAGTAAAACATTTCTAATTCTTTGTTGAGTAGGAAAATAAAACTTAATTTTATGGTTACTGGGTTTATATGCTTATTCCTAACTACAGATGAAGGCACATATATAGAAGAAATATTAATAAAAATCCAAATGTCACATGTAAATACTTGGAGGTACATGAAAATATAATATTAGAGATGGATTTTGAAAGTGACAATACATTTTTTTGCAAATTTGTATTTTGACAGTTTTTCACTCAGATTGATTTAATAGCAAAAGAATTCTCTTTTACTGTGATCTATGAAATCAGTAAATTTTTGCATTTTTATGTCTGAATTTCAGACTTTATACTTTTACATTAAGCATTATATTGTTTTAATCAATTACTAGAATCTCTCATTACTTCTTTCATTTTGTCCTATTTACTCTGAAAGAAATCATCAGCTTCTTTCAATGAAAATTTTCAAAGAATGTTGAGCCGCAATAGTAACCTGTCCCTTCCCCATATTTATGCTCCCAGAAACATTCGTGTAGAAAAAATGATGCAATTTGACTTACGTACCATATTTAACCAATCAATAAATCTTTTCATGTCAGTATTTGAAATGATTCCACTACATTTCACCCATTTTAGGGAAAAATCTGCTGAAATCATATCAAATATGTGTAAGACATTTCATCATTTGATAGGGAAATGTATGGTTTATCCATAAAAATATTTGAAAAAGGACTGCATCAGTATTCAGCCGGAAGAGAAAAAGAGTCACACAGAGATGGTGTCAACACGATAAGCGTCTGTATGAAAACTAAACAAATTATGCAAATAGACAGATGTTTTCCATATATATAATATATGGATATATTTTTTTCAGATTTCATCCAGATGTTTGGAATCATGTAGGCATAAGCATGACCCCTTCCTGACCCCGTCCCTTCCCTACCAGGTAGACAGAGATTAAATGACCTGGTTAAAAGCATTTGATTTGGGATTAAAAAAATATGCAGGACCTCCCTCAGCCTTGATTTCCAGTGTTTTCTCAGTAGAACAAACTGAACTCAAAGCACCACATCTCTAAACTAGGCAATTAGTGTGACTGGTTTTAATTAGAATTAACTGATTTATTCCAACTATTAGCTGGTTATTTATCTGTTTGAATCATGCAAGTAAGTTTTCTTGCTGCACCTCCTCAAATGCAGTTCTGACTTCTCATTTCTCCATCTTCGTGGATGGTTGCTGTTTTTTTAAAATAAAAATCTCAGTAGTTTATATAATAAACCTCCAATTAATTAAGCAAGTTATTCATTAAATCAAGATTATGGGGGAGAGAACTTGAGGAATCAAATTGTTTTCAAACACTTCCACTCATGTAGGAGCACTCGGTCTCATGAATAACGTGCTAATTACAAACTATTCTTTTCTGTTAATTAGGTCAGGTCAGCAGGGCTTCTGCTTGGCACACTTGGCCTAAGTGCTCAAGTTGCTATATGTACTTGGAATTAATGAAACCAATTGATGTTTCAAATATCAGTCTTTTCATGATTCTCTGTGATTCTTGCACTGATTCTGTTTTGCTAATGCATAGAGGTTGAATTTTACATGCATATTTATCCATCACGTTTTATAAATTATTTTAGCAGGACTTGCAGAATAAACAATACATACAGGCAGAAAAGTCACTCCTAAAACAATCAACACAAAAATTGTAAGCCATCTATTTGATTTCAGAACTTGACTAGAAACTCTTTACCAATCAGTTACAACTTCTTTTGGGAGTCTGTATTTGTATTAACTATATGTTGGGAGTCTATATTTCTATTACCTATACATTACCTTATATGGACCTATCATTAATTTTCTTGCTTGCAGAGAAGGGTTCTGAAGTTTCCTACCTTTCAGTTGATAAAAATGCTGTTGTGCAGTGGTTATACAGAATACAGACAATGGAAGAAGGGCTTGGGGAAACCCTGGTAGACCTGCTCTGTATTTCTGTGCTGGCCTAACCTGCAGCTGTCTTACCTTACTTCGTATTTCCTGAACATGCTCTTCCCTCAGTAGGTCTTTATAAAAGCTGCTGGCCATCAACAGTTCTCTGAAACATTTTGAAATCAACAGCCTTTATCTCTTTGATACTTCCACTTCTGATATTAAAAAGCATAAAAACTGACACCAGTGAGATTAGTATCTGTGAAAGTCTGTTTTAGGGATACAGCTCAGCAACACAGCACCTGCCTGCCAAGGATGGGGTCGTGAGCTTGATTCCCAGTGCCAAAAAAATAAAAGTACAAAAGTGTGTGCACACTTAATGGTTGTTGAAGAATACTTACTTCCTAAATATTTTTCTCCACATTAAGTGGAGAAAAGTAGAATAATTTTGCTTATTCATCCCAAGAATGCATGGGCAAGGCTATTGAACAGTGTACCAGTTAGTCAAAACCAGTTACCTATACACTGCTGTATAAATTTTGGTAAGCTCATATTACTCTGACCTAAGTTTTGTGTTACAATTGTTTTGTTTTTCTTTGGTTTGTATGTCATTATAATTTTTTCAGCTGCAGAATGTTTCATAATTTTTATAAAATTGAAATCTTAAGGAAACACAGTTTTCTGGTATTAGTAATATAAATGTACTTTCACTGAAGCGAAGATAAAAAGGCAAAGACACAAAAAACATATATTAACAATACCGAAGGGTTAATACTGCAAAAATTAATGAGCTGCCAAATTTTAAAACTTTCTGTTGCCTCTTTTAAAAATATTTGTTTACTTAACTATATTACGATCAAAGTACATTTCCTTTTTATTTTTATGTATTCATAGAAACAGAATTCTGTACTTTCAGAGAGACCAATTTCTTGATGATATTTGATTGTCATCAAAGATCATATATTTCATCCTTATTGTAACTTGATTGCAATTTTTATAATATTCTCTTAAATAGTATATAAATTCAAAGTTGCTCAAGTTGCTTAACCTGCCCAATTTCAATGATAAAGTGGTTAATGACTGATAGTTACTAGAATTTTTTTTTTATGAACGATGGATCAATGAATGAAAGAATAGTTGGAGGAATCATATAATCATTACTTGCTAGTGAGTGTATGTGTATGTGTGTGTCTATATGTGTGAATATGTATATGTGTAGAATATCTTATTTTTTACCTTATGTCTTTAAACGTCAGAACAGCTGTGAATCAGTATGGAAAGGCTGCATGCTTTATAATTCTGTCTGGAGCTTTAATAGCCACTCATCTCTGAAAGTGAGAATGGTTGATATTTACAATACAAAGTAGATATTTCAGTTGGCCTCTTAGAAGTAAATTCATATGGGGGGGATGGTATTACTCTCTAACCAAAGAATCAAAAATAAATTATGCATCGATCAGTAAGGCAGCAAATACCTAATTGAACAAAATGAAAAAGGTATCAAAACTCCTACTGGTTGCTTCCTTGCTGGAAATATCAAACTGTCTTGTCCCGTTCTCCTTAAAGATATCATTGCAAGGAAAAGTGAATCTATTTTAAGTAACATTTTAATAATAACTGCTCATTTCTTAGTCATTCTGATGCGTTTTCCATGACGTAGTTTCACTCTTGTGTACATCACAGTGATGATACTCATTAGACGAAAAGTTGAAATTGAAGGAACCTCAGAACTGTGAACAGAGTCATCATTCCAAAAACAATGAGATGTTAAAAACTAAGATAGAAGTTAAGTTCAGAAGTTAGTTTTCCACATGAAACTAAGAAATCTGGACAATTTCTTTTTCTGGCATTGACTCAATGACTTAAAGATGTCACTCTTGATAGTACTATTGGCCTTCCCTTTGCAGTAACCAGACAAAAAGTGCTGTTTCTGAATCACACAAGATGAAGGGGGTGCCGAGGGGTACATGAACACCCACATCAGGAAAACCAAAGAGTCCGCTCTGGATTTATGTTGATGTCTGATCCATTAAAACTATGCCTCACAAATACTCCTGATTTTATGGGAGAGGAACAAATCAGTCTTTACCAGGACAAATTGCTTTCTCTACCAAAACCAGGCTTCTCTTAGTAAGGGAGAAAGAGGCAATGCATATTGCGTACACAACCAGAACTCTCTGTTATGAAGATGGTTATAACTTCACTTAAGCTCAATGCAAGTTACAATATTTAGCCCTCATCCAATAAAACATTAAGTACTTGCTCTATGCCATCAACTTTCCAAGGTGTGAGAGACCAAACCATGAGTAAATATGACATGTTTCTCATCTTTAAAGTACACACACTTTGTAAAAATGCATATTGTTAAGTAATGTATTTTGTGCAAATGTGATAGATAATTGTTTGGATGTGGAATAACAAGACACAACTTTGTTCTCAGGCATTCAGGAACCCTGTATGCCACAAAAATGGAATTCTAGCTACTTCCTGAAAGATGAGTAGGTCTTTAATGTATGTTCAGCATCAAGGGACAAATTAGAATGTGAAAAGATTTTACAGCAGTAAAATCTGATTTTCCATCCAGTTTAAAATTTGGAGACTTTCATTCATTTAGTAAATATTTGTTAACACTAAATTCAGAGTGCAGAGCAGTGAGAACTGGAGATCTTGGATGATCATTATATACAAAGAGCTTATGGTCTGGTCCCAGCGAACACACAGCCTTAGTTCTGTGGCAAAGCTAGAGCACAGGACACCCATGCAGAGAGAAAGCACTAAAGACCCTGTGATAATCACTTTAGGAGAGAAGAAAGAAGGAAACCAAAAGCTAGGTCTTGACTTTTAACCTGTTTGTTCCATTTTAAGAGGGCAGATTCTTCAATGGATTTTTAGTAGAGAATGACATCAAGTTTGAATTTGATAAGGTTAGAGTAACAGTGGTAGAAGGGATTGCTTGGCGGTAAACCTAGAGAATAAAAATTTGTTACTCAGACAGGAGCACGTTACTCCAGTGGGCCAGAGAAAGACAGGCTGTTATGTTGAAGTAGCTGTTGTGGTGATGAAGGGTAATAAAAAAATCCTCCTGAAGCAACATTGAATGGACTGGGAGATGATCAGATGGGAGGGGCTCAAGGGTAAATCAGATACCTCTCTTAAAAAGTTTTGGGGAAGGGAACTTCCGTCATCTCAGACAAAATTGTGTGAGTCAGAATTGAGATTAAGGACGAGTTCAGTTGGGACTTTACTTGTGATAGATGCCTGTGGAGTTTTTAAGTGGAAATACATTTTTTGAACAATTAAAATACAAGTCTGGATCTCTGAGTATTAAAGGAGAGATTAATGTGAGAGAAAAGGCTAAGATCTTCATACCATATAGTAGCAAAATCCAAGGTATAGGAAGGAGCATATCTATTCACCTGTGACTTTGACAGATACTGCTTAAGCTTATTCTATATGAATGGCAGTGTTTTTAACCCTGAAGAGGTATGGGTGTGCATATATACATATACATACAGTTGCAGTAAAATGTCAGCTTTCTTGGACATTACATTCTATTTATGGAAACAGCCAGTAAGCAAATGGCTATTACAGTGCAGTGAAGGATGCTCTAAAGAAAAATGAAACTGGATACAAATACAATAGAATCCCAGACAGGAACTCAGAGTGGTGAGTCAAAGTGATCTCTGTGATAAAAGAACATTATAGCAGAGATTATGCGAGAGTGACACGCAAGCCATATTTATCAAAGGATTCGAGGCAGAGGGAACATACTCGCTCTGTTCGGCCTGTGTCTAGGTCAGTCTATCTGCTACAGAGTGAACAAGAGGAAAACAGGTATGAAATTCAGTTTTGAAGAGAACATTTGGACAGTTTATGCATAAGTCTTATTCTACAGGAGATACATAATCTTTGAAGAATTTAGAAAAGGTAATTTACAGGATATTATTTAAGCTTTGAAATAGGTCATTTGGCTTCTCTGTATGAAGTAAACTGAAGGTAGTGGAAGGAGAAAGTGGGAAAAACAGACAGAATGGTTTTAGAAGGGTCCAAGAAGAAAGGCTGGGAGCTGGACTCGGTTGGATCCATGGACCAGTGGAGTGATGTCTTTCCCCACACTCTGAATGCTGATGGTTTAATGTGGGGATGTGAGAGAGAAAGCAAAGTCAGGGATGATCACAACATTGGGCACTAGTCCAAATTGGCATTTGAGAAATAGCAGATAGGTTTGATTTGTTTGGTTTCTTTTCTCTTCTTTAAAGGGAGACCTTGTTAATCCTCAGTTCAGATGATGAATTCTTAGACTTCATTTTCTTCTTTGCAAAGCAAATGCCGTAATCAGGGTAGATGGACATGCACAGTGACTGTGTGGAGGCATAGAAATGGGGCAGAAATCTATGAACTGTCAACACACGTGTGATATTCAAAATCATGAGTCTGTGTTGGAGCACTCTGTACAGGAGAGAAGAGAGATGAGAAGAAAGTAGAAGAGAAGAAGAGCTGATGGCCGTACCGACTTTGAACATTGGGACGGGGAAACGTGAAGTAGACGGCGAAGGACTGCCTGGTACGCAGAGGGAAAGTGAAAGGTGAATGAGAAGTGGGAAAAGATAAAGATTTTGTTAAGCAGAAGAACAAAAGCCCATGATCGAGTTCTTGTCCTTGTATCTTTTCTGGATTGGAAGACAGGAGATGCCTGTTGTCCTGTGTTATTTTAAACTTTCCTATCTAAAGAGCGTACACAGTGAAGACCTGCTGAACGTGGGGGACCAAAACTTTCAGCTCAGCGTAATGAAGCTGCCCATGCTGCTGGTAGATACAGTACTCCATGAGACTTTTATTCCCCATAATTGATATTTTGGTCTCTGTTGATACTAAGTTATTGAAGGCCAGCCTCTATTTGATGTGATGAATCTCTACGTCAGTGCTTAAAGCTTGGTAAAGCAAAGTAGAAGAAATATTTTGGAAACTGATGGCAGATGCAAGCAGGGTAAGTAGGTAAGACTAGAGAGAAAAAATTGTGTCTAATTTTTACCTCTGTGAAATGGTTCCTTTTGAATATTCATAAGTTTCAAGGTTGATTTGACAATTTCAAACTTTTCCTGAAGTTAAGACTTTCCACAGACAAATGTGTAATCTTTTGAACCAAATGGATATAAAGACAGAATAAAGGGCACTTTAAAAAATATGTACTGACATTTCTCCATGTCTCTTGATACAAACCAGTTGTGTCCTGGTGCAATGAAAAGAGATACGAATCAAAGAATGAATCCTACAACAGAAAGCTTTTGCATCAACGAGTATGGGAGGGAGAATAAATTCAGATGAGAACCAAAGACTAGCCAAATCTTTGGAGGAAATTTTATCAGAAAACTTGCCTGAGGGCATGTATTGGAATGCAAGAGAGAAGTTAAACTTCAGGGCTTGATGGCTAGGTAGTTATGCTGCAAAATAAAAATTTTCTATTACTAATAGTACATTAAATTCATAATTCATTAGTAGCTTTAAAGATAAATTTCCCACTGTGATGTTTCCAACCAACTTTTGATTACATTATTTTCTCTTGAAAGCCAAAATAATCATCTATAAATTTGAGGTTGTGTTTGTTAAGATTGCATTATGCATAGTCATTTATTTTCATATGTTTTATTACTTTTTAATCATTCCCAGAATTACTTTTAATAGTAAGGGAAAATGCATTCTCTACAAGTATATCCTTATAAACTAACAAAAACTGATGTTAACTGATAGAGAAAATATTATAAATGTGCACAGTATATTCATATACTATTAATTTATCAACTGGAAATTATTATCCAACTACTGCTCACGAGTTTGATTTTGAATGTAACTTGGGTATTCTTTGCTTTTTAAATGCAATCAGCAATTGGTTTTGTACTTGGTAAAAATCATGTTTTAGTAACTGGCTTTTCTAGTTTATGTTACCTCAAAATCTCAAACTGAACAAAAATTCCCAGGCTTCAATATGAGAGAAGAATATTTATAAATGCTTTAATACATCCAGATTCACTAACAGCCTGTCCACAAACTACTAATACAATTTTGTGCACACAGCCATTTCTAAACTGACTGCTAAGAATCAGGAATTTCTGTTTCCATAGAAACAATGTTGTTTATCATCCCACATCAACTCTGCAAAGATTGTTTATAACTTAAATAAAGGGGATCTCTGGATTAGCTCTGTCTGAGTCTAGATCTCTGAAGCCATGTAGACCCAGCAGCAAAGTGGGCAAGTTGGCAGAGATTCCATTTAACAGCCCTTAGGAAAACACCGAGGGAAGCTGCACATGGCATGAATAGGGGGACAGATAAAGGCCTGCCCAGTGGTCAGTGATAGGGCTCTCTATGGATGGTGGAAACAGTGGAGAACATTATCCTGAAGAGAAGACATCATCTTTTGGGAATCAAATTGGGAACAAGATAATCTGAATCATTTTGCCATCATAATTTTACTTTTAGGTGTACAGCTTTAAAACTAGTTGTATAGTGAGAAAAATAAAAGAAAACCTCTGGACTCTTGGTGTCAAATTAACACTGTAAAGTAATTATGCTGACCTTGTGCAGGACTTAGTAGCTTATGAAGTAACCTAGGAAGTCTAGGTCAGGAAGATTGAAAATTTGAGACCAGCCTGAGCAATTCAGAGATATTCTGTCTCAAAATAAAATTAAATGGGGTGGGGATGTAGTTCAGTGGTAGAGAGCTTACCTCGCACTCACAAGGCCCAGGGTTCAATCCCCAGTACTATGTAAGTAAGTAACTGCATAAATATGAAACATCCCAGCCTTTGTTAAAATTTAAAGCTTTCTAGGCTGACATCCACAGCACAATATGGAAGGACTTAGTGAACAATTCCTAAGAACCCTATTTTAATTTTCAAATGTTTGATTCTGTCATTGTACATTAAGTAGTGGAAAAAAATAGAAATGGAATCAGCGAATAGTCAAGGGACATCTCACTCCCCATATTTTGGGTAAGGTATTGTGATCACGGTTATAATTAATAATTATAGCAGTAGTAGAAGTAAATCACAGTCACAGTCATAATTAAATTACTATATCATTGATAAGGGTATCAAAATTGCCTAGTAGTGCAATAGTTCTCAGACATGGCTAATAATCAGAATCACATGGGGAGCTGTTCAAAAGTAGACATTCTTCTACCTCATCTCAAAGTATATTAAGTCAAAATCTTTAAGAGCTGAGCCTCAAAATCTTTCTTCATAGAATAAACTTCTGTGTGAGTCTGATAATCACTTAAGTAAAGAGCAATTGTAGTAGGTGTTGGTCCTAGGCACTCTGAAATGAGAATTTAGTGTAATTTGTAGTTTTCTTAATGAAGTTTTTGTATGGAAGAGCCTTGATTATTTTTTTCTGCTGTGCTATAAAAAACCAGAACTTATTCCTCCTGTGTGATTGTGGCTCTGTTTCAGTTGGGCAACCTCTCCCCATCCTTTCATGTCTGGTGGCCACTATTCCACTTTGCCTTTAGGAGGTCAGTATTTTTAGATTCAGCATATAAATGAGGTCATTCTGTTTTCCTTTCTGTACCTGATATATTTCATGTAATATGGTACCCTCCAGTTCCATCTCTCTTGTTGAAAATGAAAGGATTGCACCCAGTTCATGACTTATCAATACTGCATTGTGCACAAACGTCACATTTTTTTTTCAAATCTGTTCATCCACTGCTGGATATTTAGGTTGATTCCATATCCTGGCAGCTGTAAATAGCTCTGCAGTGGACATGGTAATGCAGGAATCTTCTCAACCTGTTGATTTCACTTCCTCTGGGCAGGTATCCAATAGTAGAATTGCTGTACCATGTGGTAGTTGTATTTTTAAATTTTTGATTAACTTCCATGTTGTTTTCCATCATGCCTGTACTGAATCATTTGCAAAATCATTGTGTAAGAATCCTTATTTGTCCATGTGCTACATACCAGATGTTATGTTTCATTTTTGTCTTTTTGACAGTAGCCATCCTAACTGGGGTGAGGTAGTGTTCCAGTGTAGATTTTATAGTGTTTTCCCAATAACTAGCAATATTGAGTATTTTTTTCCACATAGCTGGATGGCTGCATTATGCATCTCAAAATATTTAGAAGAAATGGCTTTTGTATTTATTTGCAATGAAAAAACCTTCCAGATGACGCATATGGTACTGAATCTGTGCTGATCATTACCCACTGTACAGGATATCTGAATTAAATCATTACCTCATAAATACACATGCATATTATATGTTATTCAAAAACACATGATTAAAATTTTACAAATGTTATTCCTTTAAAATTTATCGTCACATTGTTCTGGAGTTCTAAGTAAACTTAAATATTCAAAGTAAACTATTACTTTCAAAGGCAAATTTCAACTAAAAAGTTAAAATTCTTAGACTTTGACATGATAGAATTTTCTTGTTTAAGTATCCACAAGTAACAGCCAGTGTTAAATTACCCATTCTCATATATCACAAGCAAAGTATATAGCAAATAGAAAACTGTTGACTATTTTAAAGTAAAATAGAGGTCCACGCTAGTAGGATAGTTCTAATACGAGAAAACACAGCAGCATTTAGATTTTATCATTTAAAGTTTTTAAATTAAAAGTAAAAAGCCTTTTTTGATATATGTATGCATTGCATGGCTAAACAATGGAATGTCTAAACAAACCAAATATATATATATATATATATATATATATATACACACACACACACACACACACACACATATAATATCTGTTCTATATATATTATATATAGATAAGCAATATATATTGCTTTGCTAAGCTATATATAGTGATTATATATATATATGTATATATATTGCTTATCAATCCTTGTAGTGAGAACACATTAAAATTTTATTCTTTTCTTCCCTTTTTTTTTTTTCGGGTGGAGAGGATGCTGATGGTAAAGCCAAGGGCCTTGACATGCTGAACATGTGCTTTTCCATTGAGCTAAAACCTCCAGCCCTGGCAATTTTCAATTATGCAATATGTTTGTATTAACTATAGTCATCATAGTGTGCGATAGAACTCTTGCCTTATTCCCTGACACTAATTGGAATTCCTTGCCTTTCACCTAACGTCTTCCAAGCCCTCTAACCCAAGCCCGTCTTAGGTAACTCCCACTCTACTCTTAACATCGACTGTTTTTGAGTTTTTAGAATCCACATACAAGTAAGATCGTGTTGTATTTGCCTCTGTGCCTAGGTTTCTACTTAATATCATGTCCTCCGGCTGCATTCATGCAATTGAAAATGGCAAAATTTCCTTCTTTTTAAAAGACCGATGGTAATTTATTGCTCTGTTCATTCTTCTGTTGATGGGCTTTAAAGTACCCAGGCTATTGTGGATGATACTGTAACGACTACAAGAGGACAGAGATAGTTCTACATACCAACTTTACGCCCTTTGGAAATATGCCCAGAATTGGGCACAGTGGGTCATATGCCTGTCTCACAGTTAGTGTTTTCAGGACCTGGAATGGCATTTTCCATAGTGACTGCCTGCCTTTCCATCTCACCAGCAGTGTACTGTGGGTCCCTCATCTCCACATTCCCCCAGACATTTGTTACTTTTTGCCTGTTAATACCCATTGTAATCTGTGTGGATCGATCTCTTGTACTGTCCATTTACAGTTTTTTTCTCATAAATACTGATTTGTAGAGTTTGTATGTACCTGTTAGCCAGTATGTACATCTTCTTTTGAAAATAAGTTTGGGTCCTTTGACCATTGTTTAATTTTAATTAGTACGTGTTTGCATCGCATAGCGATTACACTCACTGCAGGGTAAGGTGCGCAGTGCATTTCCATTACGTTGCCCCTTTCCGTCCACTCCCTTTATCCTTCTAGCATCAGGTTAATTTATCTCACAAGACCTTATAAAGTTATTTATTGTATTTACAAATGGAAAACCAGATTGATAGGCCAAAAAATATATGAAATGGATGACAATTATACTAAGTCAAGGTACACTTTTGAGTACATTGTCCATGCTTCACTGCAGTACAGTTTTCTCTTTTTCCCTAATAAATAAATATATATATATATATATATATATATATATATATATTTTTTTTTTATCATTTTAGCAAAACCGTGTGATATATAAGCATCTGTGTTTGGTGACCATTTTTTCTGTAATGTTTGTATTCCTTCTACTTACTAGTACATATTTGCAATCCATAATAAATATATTCATCATGGAGAGTTGGCACATAAAGACATCGTATCTCAGTTTTTCTGTTTTCTTTTTTGGTACCAGAAATCAAACTCGGACCCTTGCGCTTTCCAGGTTGGAGCCGTGCCCCTGAGCTGCATCCCCAGCCCCCGACACCGTGCCTTGTTCCTTTTACCCTCTTATCTTCTGTCCTCTATCGCAAGACCCTCTGCTCGTTTCCCCAAAGTCTGCTGTAATAGATTTGAAATCAGACAGGGTGATGCTTACAGCTTTTCTTGCTCTAGATTGTTTTGGATATTTGGAGGCTTTTGAGTTTGCACGCAGGTTTTAATATGATGGTTTCTATCTCAATGAAAAATGCATTTGGAGTTAAGAATAGGCTTGCATTGGATCTGCACACTGCTGTAAGCAGCACAGGCACTTCTGCCTTCCTAACTCTTCTAGTCTATGAACATGGTATGCAATTCCATTTATTTGTGTCTTCTTCTGTTTCTTTTGCAATGATTTTATCATTCTTCAGTACACAGCTTATAATTTGTTGGTTAAATTTTTCCTATTTTATTTCTTTGTAGCAATTGTAAAGAAATTTTGCTATTTTAATCAGATTTTGTAAATAGCTCAGGTAACCCCTGGAAAGAAACTATTATATTTGTCAGTTTATATATTATTTCTGCTACTTTTCATGTGATTCTACAAAGAATTACAAGAGAAACTTACAAAATATATTTTGAGATAAAATAATTTCAATTTTAATTAAAAGGTTAATACTTCATGTAATTATTTATAAATTAAATATGTATTAATATTCAATTAAATTAATGAAATTTAAATGTGTTTTTATTTTCTTTGTACACAATTGTACAAAGATTTTTTAATATTTTTCTCTAATGGGAACTGATTGACTAATTTAACTGAAACAATCTTTGATACTGAACTAAATTACAGATAACAGTATAATGAAAGGAATCTTCATAGTGTTACATACAGCAACTGCAGAAGTTTTGACCCATAGTTCTGTTAAAATGAATGATTCTTTAATTTTAGTCTCATTAATTGCTTTATTGGTTACTTTATATCATTTTTGAAATAAGCAGGCATAGATATAAAAGAAATGCTAAAGATTTCCCGCTCTTTGCCGCTTTTTCCCTGTCATCTTTTCTACTACCTGCTCTGCCTGTATTCTATTCTCCATTGCTTTCCTGGTGCCTATTCCAAAGTTGTCACTGGAGCACCTTTGAATTTCACAGAGTGGGTCTTCCCTGTGGAAAGATGTGCTTAAGGAGTCTTCACGCTGTCCCCTGCATTACATGTCTTGTCTTGTGATTCCGAGTCCCCTCACATAGGACACAGCACATAGCTGAGACTTCCAAGACAGTTCTAATAAAAGAAGAGTGGGGAGGGAGCATTTCCATGCAAACTCGGATTGCTAGGCTCTAATTTGGTGTTGGCACGGTACGATGTCGACAGGCTCTTTTGAAACAGCTATTTCTATGACTGTGGACTTGTAGTAAGGTCCTCAGTGTGTATTTTGGATTTGTTCTAAAATTTCAGAATGCCTCATTTGTGTGCACCAGTGTCCCAGCTGTGACAGACTCTGTAATGAATTAATATTGGACTCAGAAATGGAGTTTCTGCCGTGGGATTCTGGCAGCACCGTTTCCTTTGCGACAACAGAGGAGTGACAGCAGTAGACACTCCAAGGGACGTTGCAGCGGCATGTGTCAGGGTCCAGGGTAATGACTTACCTTCAGCAAAAAGGTGGTGAGGACAAGCACGGCTTATTGTTTTCCTCTGTGAAGTGATCCATTAGGTGCCAGTTATGTAAATGAAGAGAATTACAAGACAGAGTAATTGTGTCCTCCAAAATGTGTCCTCCATAAGAAAGTGTGCGGTGCTTACATAGGTCCTTCTGCAATCATAAGAAGTCTTTGCAGGGACGACAACATCCCCCTGCTATGAAAAGTTCAAGATCTTTTGAGACATAGGGAGAAAGGGACCATTCTGAGAAAAGGCCATTTGGGATTTCTCCAAGACTGCAAAGCATCTTTCCAATACGACTCCAAGAAATACGCTTTAATTTCCACCTTTAACTCTCTATTTTTCAATAAGTGTTCTTCCATACGCTTATTTTCTTATCACGTGCCAAATGATTAATTTACAGAGGAGAAACATTAAATTGGAAAGTATTCACCCTAAAATATGTGCTTAAACAGTTTAATTTCAATAACTATTCCTTTGGGCAGGAACTCTTATGTTACAAAATTGAAGCCACTTTTTGAAAGAATTCTAGCATACTCTCTCACAGGATAAGGTACCTAGATCCTTGTCAGCCCTGTGAGTTATCTGCTTTTTAATAGTTTTAGTGTCTCATTCTACATAAAAAATTCTTTCTGGAGTGCAAAAAGAGATGATCGGGCACATTATGAGCTATGATGGAATGGGCACTTTCATGCATTATAACGGGGCTGCTAACACCCAGCCATTCTGGAGTATAAAGATTATGTGAGTCAAAATTCAGCATCTTCCCATGATTTGGCTTGCAAATAAAAAGCTGCATTACAAACAAGTCATGGTTCTTAAAATTAAAAAAAAAAAAAACTGAATAAGTCCAAATATCAGAAGGGGATTAAATTAAGTGAAAATCTTTTTAAGAATTTGAAAATAATGGTATGTTTTGGTGAATTTCAAATCTAACTTTAGTTTTACTTCACAGCATCTGTACAGTCTTTATCTAAATAAATTACCCTCTCACACAGAGTATTTCTTTAGTCAGACCTGAATATTAGTAAATACTAGAGAATTCTGATTTCATAACTTCTTGTTTTAGCAAAAAATTTTAAAACTGAATAATACATTATTCTTGTGTTTAGATTCTTTTGGAAGGCTCTGATGCAGAATTTTTCAGCAAATTCCATGTCATTCTATTATAATTTTTAAAGAAATAATACAAGAGATAAAGAATATTAGCATGGAACAGGCATGAGTGTGGAACACTTAATATAACTTGATGACGGGATGTAAGTTTTGCCTTTTCTGATTTCAGCAGTGTTGTAGACTGCGAGTCAATCTTCAGAGGCAGCAGTTTAAAGGTCCGCAGATAGCCCGGACATACGGAGTCCTGTGAGGTCACATGGAGGGGACCAGTCTCTTCTCTTAGTGCACGACTTACTTCTCAGACATCCGGACCAGCTAAGCTGTGTCTGTGTTTTCCCTGCTTGTGAATGTCAGAAGAAACACACTTTTTAATTTGGTAGCTTTGAGTAACTAAGTGGGAGCTAGTGTGCTGTGCGTGTTTGGGGGGGAAAGATCATTTAGAAGTATTCCCAGCCCGTAAGGAGTTCACAGAACTAGATGGCAAGGGTAATTAAATATATTCAACTAGCAAATAAGATGATCAGGTGAGGTGGGCTTTTGAATAGAAATTCTATGTGTGCTCAAGCAGGATACAGCATACAGAGGCTTTTCCTTTTAGGTTTCATGTGCATCTTGAACAAATGGGCCACCAACCACAATTTGTTAGCGAAACTTGTGAGGAAAGAGGTCTGTTTTCTCCCAGCCTCATGTCTTTGGTATTAGAACTAGAGAATGAAGGCAAAATAGCAGAGAAATGCCCAGCTTTGGGAAAAACTTTCTTTCCTGTTAGCTCATTTCGTATAAGCAAGAGTACTTCTGAGGTTTTCCTAAAGTCTAATTTTTAAACTGTAATCTACCAGTAAGTATCATTTTCTTAGTATTTATTAAAAATAGATATCGACATACATCAATATAATAAAATGTAACAAGTTATGATGAAATCAGAAATATATTTAATTCTCATAGAGTTAAAGTTTTAAAAGTTAAGGACGCAGATGGGTGCAGTTATATCCACTTCTATTCTTGGCTGCTTGGTAGGCTGAGACAGGAGGATTCTAGACTCAAGGCCAACCTGGCTCAGCAAATTAGGAGGACACTGCCTCAAAAAAGAAAAAAATCAGAAGATTTTTAGGGCAAAAAGACCAGAAGACTCCCTAATTGTATCAA
Organism: Dinomys branickii; assembly: GCA_004027595.1. Lineage (NCBI taxonomy): Eukaryota > Metazoa > Chordata > Mammalia > Rodentia > Dinomyidae > Dinomys > Dinomys branickii. The sequence goes on from PVLD010002287.1 coordinate 112,258, forward strand.
TGGCTCATTAGTTTATGTCTTATTTTATTGAAAATAACACTTGTATCCCATTATGATGTTGATGACTCCAACTTACATTATATGCTGAGAACAAGGTAAACTAAATTCAGAATAGCTGCAAAAATGGAACTAACCTGAATCCCTCCCTAAGATGAGTTTGACCAGGATCTCTGAAATCTTTGGGATTTAACCTCCGCATGTGACACAAAACAAGTATATAAAAACATGCGCCTCGTCATTGATCCTGTAAACGATCCAACCTAAAAACTCAAAACATGTATTTCTCCTTTCGTTCATTTGATAAATATTTTTGAATTATCGTAACACTTTCTCAACTGTTCCTCAGTGAATTTTATGTTTCACTTTTTCTCTTGCTCTGTGGGAACAGAACCAGGTAAGCACGGGGAGGAAGGAATCTACCAAGGTCATCTGTGACACGGACGGGGTCAGGCGGGAACTTGCTCCTGATCCGGGCTGAAAACTCGGAATCCTGCAGCCTCCTCGGCACCTTTGCCCCGTACCCTAAGGAGTGCTCTGATTTTGGTTCCCAGGGCTGCCTGTGCTTTGGAACCGCTGGGTTGATCCCTGCACTGCTCCTCCCGGGACTCGGACTGTCTCCTCTGCTTCTGGGTGAAGTGGGCACAGGTTTTCCACAGCAGCTGCTAAAGCATTTCCTCCCCCTGATGCCAAGCAGATCCCGGACTCTGCCTCGGGGGTTCTTGGCTACAGAGCCTGCGTGTTGCTGGGGTGTGTGGGGCGCACATACAGGAGGGAAATCCTGCATTTCTCTTACCTTTGCGTCTGATTGCAAAGGACTAGAATATGAGTCCGGAAGAAATTGCTCTGGTTTCCTTGGTCCAGCTTTCTTAAAAACGAGTGAACCTACCCTTCTTTTAGCATCATCCACCTGACGTTTTCTGTCCTGAGCACCCTTTCGCACAGGAACTCAGCCTGGGTCCCCAACACCGCCCTCATGACTAAGCTGCTCATTTAATATAGGTAAGAAAGCTTTAGTACTGATGAAAAATCAAAACCATCTCCACTGACGACATGAATAATAAGTAGCTCATCCTTTAAAAGAAAACTTGACGTAAGACACTCCAGTGTCTCAGCAGCACATTCTGAACCACTTCTAAGGCTGCTGAATAGAGGAAATAAAAGTACACAAATTCAAATTTAACTCAATTTCATGTGGCAGCCCTACGCTTTCTAACTTTTTGAGAAAATAGTACATATTGTTCAATGTTTGTTAGAAAATGGTATTGTTTGGGTTCGGTTGTTACCAATGAACAATAACCATGCTTCTGTTTGAACACTGACTTCTATGTAACTAACATCCTGAAGCAAGTGCTTGCTAACTTCATAGACACTGCTACAGAAGCTTAAATCCTTTTAGAAGCTTGTGCAGTTAATTTTCTTCATGAAAAATAAGGAAAAGTAAGTTAAACAGGACCTTGGAACTCTTCATTTTACTCTGCATAGCGTGCCTGGTCACAGTGTTAATGACTCCTAGTTCATTTTGTTCTCTTCATGCTGCAATTTTTAAATTTATTTGACAGCTTTGCTGTAGAAATGTCTTTTCATTGATATGCCTGCTTATCCTTCATAGAGACAACGTGAGCCTCAGAGCCGACCAGGTACTTGTTACACAACATCAAACTGCTTGAAAGAGCTCGGCATAGAGCCTAACCGTTCTGAGCGTCCGCTCACCCCTCTGTGGTCGGCGAGGGGGATTTCAGAATGAAATGAGACAGAGCTTGCCATGATTTAAACCACGCCTGGCCCTTCCCAAGCACTTTGTAAACATGCACCCTCAGTTCTTCTCTTTTCTAAGTCCTCTCCCTTCGTCCTTCTTTAAATTTCATTTGAACAGAAGCACCCTGTTCTGCATTGTACAGCAATGATATTGGGCATCCTTTTAAGTTTCCTCCTTTACAGAAAAGGGGAAGGGTGTGTGGTATGTGTATGCGTGTGTGCATGTAGGTGTGGTGATGGGGGTTAGTAGGGGTTACATCGAAATGTCCCTCAAACGCTCATGCCCTCAGTGGTGCATTGTTGTGGGTGCTGTGCTCCTGCACGAGGGGGAGCTCAGCAGCTGAGGGTGATATGAGGAGGGGCCCTGGTTAGAGATGGCCCAGGGTGGACACAACCTGGGAGGGTGCAGCTCCTTTCCTGGCTCCTCCTGCTGTGTCTCACGGACACTGGGACAGGAGCAGCTTTGTCTCCGGCAGACCCTCCCACTTTGCCATTTCTGCCAGGAGCCAACTGAACACAGACTGCCAGTTTGAGCCACAATAAAACCTACCTTCCTATATGTTGTGGGCACTGGATATTTCGTCCCCGATATGAGGAAAGAGTCTAAGGCAGGGTTCTAAGAAGAACAGATGTGTATCCTACAATACATTTATAAAGTTATACACATTTCTCTCAAATTCCCAGATGAGATTAAAATATAACTTTTGAAAAATAATCATAGGACATGAAGCATCAAGTTATTTTTCCTATCATATGAGACATTTTCCTACGTAAGCAGATTGCAATGAATTAAATAAATATTGATATGAACTTCTAGGTGTGATAACACACCAGACCCGTTATTTAAAATATGCATATCTATTTATCAAAGTCACTGGAAGACTAAGAACCAGACCCCACCTCAATATCAGTTAACTTTGAAGAACTGCTAACCATTAAATAAAACATATCATTTCAAAATGGGAATAATACTTTAAATTTCAGCTTTTGAAATGCTTTCAAATATATGATCCTCTCTGATCTCACAAATCACCCAGTCAATGTTAAATATTATCAACTGCATTTGAAAGGTAATGAAATGAAATTCCAACATGATTAAATTTTCCCTATTTGTCAGCTAAGAAGAGACAAAAAATGTCTTTTGAGATTTGTCAAGTTGTTATATCATGCTTTGTCTCCTAGATGCAAATGAAAGCTTTTGAATAGTCAGCTATGCCAGTAATACTAGCACCATAGACGGGTTTTGTTTTTATTTTGCTGGAGTATTACCCAGTGATAAAGAAGGATAAACTCGGGGCTTTTAAGGGTAAACGGATGAAACTAGAGACCATACTCATAAGTGAAATAAATCAGACTTGCATGTGTAAACATTGTATTATCTCCCTAGTGTAAGAACCTGAAAGAGTAAATGAGATACAAAGGATACAATAGATACAGTGAAAGGGAAGGAAGCTGCTCAAAAAGAAAGAACAACTGGGATAAGGGAAGGAGAAAAGGAAGGGAAATTTTGTGTGTGTGTGTGTATTAGCTAACATAATTGTACTACTAATTTCTATTAATTCCTTGAAAGCAACAGCGCTTACTTATCCTGTTGGATCAATTGCGCATGCCTGTATTTGGTAATCTGAGCAACTATTTTGAAGATAACAATATATAATATAGCAACATTTGTTAAATTCCTACCATCTTGTTTTGAAATTATGTATCAATTTTTATTCTTTTTAAAATAAAGACAACCAGTCTTCAGAATTGTTATAAAAATAAAAAATAACATAGCATCAATAATTATAACTGCCTCTCTGTTTTAGAGGTACCAGGCCCCAAGGCCAGCTAAAAGTGGTGAGTCGAGATAACACCCATTTACAGCCATGGCAGGGCAGGCTGCACTTTCTACAGTTGGGAGGCGACATTCCAGAAGACACCCATGTGTTTCCGTTTTTTCAGCTCATCTCAGAGAGATATCTCTCCTCCTCATGAATCTAGCACCTTCTTCTCTCCCTTGACTTACTACTTTTTCACTGTTTCTAGGAACTTTTTAAAATTCTTCTATGTTTTGAAGCTTCTACTCCTTCCTGTTTATTGAACACATTGTCAATTTTTTAAATTGAAAACAATGAACAAAAGTCAAATTAGAGTTCATTTTTATTTTGTTCTTCCTGGAATTTACCAAAGTGATTGTTTGCCTGGTGGCCACGATACCCCCCGTGGACACCTCAGTAACTCTCTTACAGTCTGAGTGTCCCCTACTAATCTAAGGAAACTGACACCTGCTAGGTGACCTACCAACACCAAATCAAAAGGAACGTTCATCAGTCCTTAGCCTCTTTGAATTTTGGTGTTTAAAAATATCATCTGTCTTTTCCCTTCACCATTCTTGGTTTTTCTATTAAATATGTAACAGAATTTTTAAGATATAATTTACATAATCATAAATTTTATCTTTTGAAGCTTTACAGTCCTTTTAGTCTACTTATTTCAAAATGTTCCTCATCACCCTAAAAGTAAACTTCTTGCTCATTGGCAGCGGGGAACAGTCACGGTTATCAGTTTCTTAACTCTGTAGATTTCCTGTCTCGGCATTTCATGCATGTGGAATCACAGTATATGGCCTCTTGTAACTGGTGGTGTTCACATTGCCTGTGCTTACAAGGTCCACCCTTCTGTACTGCAACTCGCATCAGTGCCACATTCATTTATGGCCAAGCAATATTCCATCACCTGGATATACCAGATGTTATTGGTCCACTCATGAACTGATAAAAATTTGAGTTCTTTATACTCTAGGGTCCACTTTAAGTACCGTTAACATCAGCATTCATATAAAACTGTGTGTAGGAACATGTTTCATTACTCTTGTATTTCTGCCTAGTACCTGACCATACAATAATTCTAGGTTTAATATTTTCAGGAAATCTTTTATTTATCTTTTAACTTACACATAAAAACAAAAATTGTACCTACCGTCCTTATGGAGTAATGTGATTTTTCAATAGTATTCGTGCATTGGGATTACATATATCTCTCTCCTCCGATATTTATCATTGCTTTATGATGAACACCTCTAAAATCCTTTCTTCTAGTTTTCAAAAGATGTACATACATGGTTGTTAGCCACAGATACCTCACTGTGGAGTAGCCCAGAAGTTCTAAGTGTACCGTGGGGCCCGTCGCTAAACCTCTCCCGCTGTCTGCCCTTTGAAGCCAGCTCTGATAACCATCACGCTGTCATCTCTCAAACTCCACATATCAGTGATGTCATGCTGTATTTCTCCTTCCGTGGTTAGCTTATGGCACTTGATAGAAGGATTTTTAGTTCCATCCGTGTCACAAATTATAAATACATCATCATTTACATGGTTTAATAGTATTCTGCTGGGTACATATGCCAATTTGTTTTACCCATGCAGCAGTTGAGAGACAGTTTCCATTTCTCCCCTGTTGTAAATAGCGTTCCAGCAAATGTGAGAATGCAGACGTCTTTTCTATAAAGGGACCGCATTTCCTTCAGCTGTGCCCCGTGCCATTCAGTAATGATATTGCTGGATCATAGGGTCACTGCATTGTTAATCATCTGAGGAACTCCAAACTATTCCAATAACGGCTGTGGCGATTTACATTCTCACCAACTCTATGCAAAGGTTCTCTGTTCTCCATGTCCTCACCAGCATGTTTTACCTTTTGTCTTTTTGATAATGGACTTCTAAAAATATTTGAATGAGGCGATACTTCCTTCTGGCTTTGATTTGCATTTCCATTAGACTTAGTGATAACAGTCCTTTTACATATACCTGCTGGCCATTTGTATGTTTTCTTTAAGAAATGTTGATTTAGGTCTGTTACTCCAATCTCTTTTTGTTTTGTTCTGTTCTGATCGCCATACTGGTGATTAAACCCAAGCCTTGCCTGTGCCCGGCAAACACTCCCACTGAGCTACATGCTAGTTGCTTTTTTAAAAGTGTATTTTGAGACACAATCTCACCATGTCCCCCAGGCTGGTCTCAGTCTTGCTGTCCTGCTGACACAGCCTCCCAAATAGCTGGAATTACAGGTGGGTGCAGTAGGCCTGGTGTATTTCTCATTGTTTTACAATTAATTAAGTTATTTGAGCTCCTTAGTCTGGATATTAACCCCTTGTCAGATGGATAATTCACAAAAATTTTCTTTCATTCAGTAGATTGTTTTGTTGTTTGGTTGATCGTATCATTTGCTGTTCAGAAGCTTTTTAATTAGTGTCATTAATCGTATTTTCACATTTTTGGTTTCCTGTGTTTTGGAAGACTAAACAAAGGCTTGATGTACTGAAGGATTCCCCCTAAGTTTCTCCTAAGCCATCTAAGTCTCTAACCTACTCAGAGCTGGAGTTCATGGCTGGTAAAGGGCGGGGCCTCTCCTCATACTTCTGCACGCAGATATCCGATTGTCGCAGCAGCGTTCACTGTGGCTTGACCTTTCTCGCCTGCATGTTCTCAGCGCCTGTGCCAAAAGCGCATGTTGTAAATGTGGATTTCTCTCGGAGCTCTCGCTGCTGCCACACCGGCCTGTGCACCTGACTTCGCTGTGCTGTCCTCAGGGTCCGCCGCTGTCCCCTGCCACTGCTTCACCTCTTGTCCACCTGTCCCCAAGTCTGGGACCTAGCAAATCTTCCTTCCTCTTCATTTTCTGTATCTGTAATGCAGTGATCCCCTTTGCCCTCCCTGTTCACCCGTACACTTCTGAAAATCTGTTGTCCGCTGCATCCCTCTTACCCCAGATCTCTGAATTAGCCACTATCAGCAAGAGAAATCTCTTGCTTATCCTGCCAGCAGGTAAACAGCCTCATCTTCTCCCCAGAGCCTTTTGCAATTAGAATTTCCGTTTTCGGTATCGGCATAGCTTTTCTCCGCCCTCGCTGTGACGTCCTATTTTGGAATCATCATCGACTCTTTCTTCCGCTTTCCTCCATAGCCGCTTATTCCTTGCTAGTTTTATTTTGATGTAACTTTTGTGCTTCTTGTTTTCGGCGAACATGGTTTATGATCTTTTGACCTTCAACTAGATGTCCTTTATTTAACCGCGAACTCTGAGGTTTGAAATCATGACCTGTCACACCCGACCACGACAAGTATGAAATGCTTAGTTTTCTGATCGGATTATAAGAGGTAGTTAAAACTTTTAAATGACAAGTAATAATTATGTATTTAGTCTTCCAAATACTTCCCCCAATACTACCTCTTTTGCGATCTTACTTCTAAGGGTAAGGGCATATAGAAAACAAAGAATTCAAATAGTTCACAGTCAGGTATTACACTATAATTTAGTATCATGTATTTTCAGTTAATATTTAATTTAATAGTTGAAATTGTGGCAATTGAGCTGTAAGGAACCCTCAACCCATATACAGACAAAAGGTGCTATTGGTGTCACTAACGGGAAAGAAAAGAAAGGGTGGATAAGTTATGCAAGAAGCAAAAAGCAAATTCAAGCTATGTTTGGGAAAAATAAACTATTTTATAACAAGATAGCAAATAATTTAAAAGTTGGGCAAATTTCCTTAATATGTGGTGAGAATGGTAATTAAGCATATCGTACACAATATTAGAGGCCTCTGTGTTCCAGTAGGAGTTCGTCATCAGCAGCAAGGGAAGAGTTGAGAAACTTGATACATAAATAACAGACTAACTGGCTTTATTTAGGGTGGACCAGAATGCCGGCACTGAGAAAGAGAATGTGTTCACACCATGCAGCTGAGTATTTGATTCTGGAGCTGATAAAAGCGACACTGCCTTGGTCCTTCGTTCCCATTAGCAGGCTGATTTCATGGAGGGTTTTCCGGAGGTCTTCTGGGAGCTTAGACTGTTGAGTTTGTACCCGAATGTTGAGGATTTCATTATTTCTGAGCCTGACGTAGAGATCTGTTCTCTCAAGATTCAACACTCTGGTCATTTTTTCTTTGGATCTACATCTTATACACAAAGGCAAAAAATGACAGCATGTGAATGGTAAACAAGGTCCTTAAAAAGTAATTACTTTTATTCTAATAGAAGAAAATAAATAGTGTTAGTTTCTCAATTTGGCCTCCAAAGTGATACAAAATATAAATACAGTACAGCCACATATTTATGCTCTAACTTTATGTAAGATATACTCTAAAAACAATTATTTTTGAAAATATTTTCTAATTATCTTTTTTTTTCCCAACAAACTTAGTCTAATTACATATCAGCCATGATAAAATGAAGGGTCAATAGCTACAGATACGTAATTTCCCTCTGATAGATTGCTGTTTGAAAATAGGTTATGACAATTAGATGATTAATTTTCTTCTATTAAATAACATTATGAGACTTCAGATTACATTTATCAGTATATTCTCTTTAGCGGGAACATAATCGAAAGAAAAGCCAATCAGAGTAGGAATTCACATCCTTTGTGAAAGGATCTGAACATATTTTTTATCAACCATGCTTGGGAAAATAACTAGTAAGCGATATTCCATTTGGAAACTTATTTTGTGTTCAGAATCTCCAATAGCGTGTTAAAGATATGTATGTTATAGGGTCAAATGTATGAATATGAAGAGCAAAAATTTGGCTGTCCTGCTGGCATTTTGGGGGGTTCTGGTTATCTGCGAAGCGTGCCCCCCTTATGAGCATAACCAGGGAGTGATTGTGCAAACATTCTCCTCTCACCGCCTCCACAGAATCACTTTTGCTATCATATTTCTTCTGACCTCGCTATCTGAAACCAATTACAGGAGATCCATTTGGGCCGCATCTATTTTCATAAGAAGCCCAGGCAGCAGCGTTTTTCTCAGAGATGAACATCAACATCAAATATGCTTCTGAGCGCTTTGTTATTTATGTTTCAGAGAGATTTTGTAGCCTTCAGCTCTCAAGAATGTGTCACGCTGCGCTGTTTATACATTGAAGATATTAATGGGCGTAGATGTCATTTTTCATTTTAATGTCTCAAATGCAACAGGCGGATAGGTTAAGCATTCCTATTTTTATGGGGAGAGATATGAGTGATGTCTGTTTTTTCCGCAAATACACATATATTTACTGAAAAAAAAGTTATAAACCTTAGCATACTCAACATTTTTGGTTTTACTGGGTATTTCTAAACAGTTCTCAAATAATTTTATTTATGGTGAAAGTTTTCAGGGTTTCCCAGGAATAAAAGAACTATGTGACAGATGGTAAAGATTAATTCTCACAATGCCTTTCTTAGGCGAATTACTTTTTTGGAGGGTTCTTACCAGCATAGCATTAATACTACTATGAAAGAGCGATATCAATATTACTATAAAAGAGTTGAAATTTGCTTTTTATACAAAAGCTTATTTTATTACAATTACACTGTAATTTTTAGGAATGATGTTTGCAACCACTATTGTAGAGCAAGATACATTGAGTCCTAGAAAATATGTTTTCCCACCCCTCTGCTACTAACTCATTCATATCTGTTGTCTGATATCACTTTTCTTTTACTTTTATTAGCACGTGTTTGCAGTACACCATGGTTACATTTACTGTAGGGGACTCGGACAGGCACATAACATATTTCAGTTCTCTGCTTCTCCCTCTTCCACCCCGTTTCATTTTTCCACATCAGATTCATCTAGAGGTATTTACCTTGTAAGATCTGATGAAGCGAATTATTGTATATAAAGATTGAAAACCATACACATAGACTGAAGAACATATGGAACCTGCAAGAAAATTAGGAAGGTCTTCTCTCTTAACATTCTTTGGCTTCACGAAAGCCTGATAACTGTGTAAAGTAAAGCGCCCCTGTAATTCTCAACAAATGTAGTTTTGGAAACGGTATGTAGTTTAGGTGCCTTTCTTTCTCATTGTTCTTTTAAATGAGGCTCAGTCTTTATTGAAGGAAGTTTTTGAAAATAGTGTTTTCTTTTTGTTCCAAATTAACTTGCTAAAAAGATGATGATGTAAATCTGCAATGACACATGAAACTTTATAAATGGCCCTTAAGTTGCTTTGTTATTTATCAGGAGAAGCAGCAAGTAATTCTCAAACTCATAGTTTACATAGTTTGATACCTATTAGTTTCTATTGACGAATATACTGTACCTGAAATTTTTCATTTTGAGTAGATACACTGATAAATTCCCTTGATGAACGAAACATCTCTGAATAGTTGTCTATTAGATTTCAGGCCAAACAGAAATTAAAATGTCATCGGGTGCAGGCAGCTTAATGCAAGCTCCCAGAGAGTTCTGCTTATGAGTTGTAAATAATGCTGAACTTTTGCAATTGTTTTTTTTTACCCTCCTGCCTCTTTTGTGCACTGTAGCAATCTCAATGGTTACCAAAGAGTCATTTTTCATAAATGTGTGTATATGGTGATGATTTTCAAGTATTTTAAGGATAATTGTAAAATTCTAAGGGTCTGCCTTCTAGTTTCCTATTACCTCTTCTTTACTTTATTCATCTATTTATATTTTAAGTGTCTCATATGGGAGAAATCATGTAAATGTAACTTTCTGTGTTTGATAGAATTTATTTAGCATGATGAAGATGATCAAGATATGTCATATGCATGCACCATTCCCTAAACAAGCATCATGACTCTGTACTGCAAACATACTGGAGGGAAGGAAGGAAGGAGGGAAGGAAGGAAGGAAGGAGAGTATGTTTACGTATGTATGATGCCAATAAAACCAACATAATATCTCACTAAAAACAAATATAACTATCTGAAATGCAGAAGCATCCTTCAGCCAGATGGCTTACGGTACACTATCAGTTACTACGTTTTACCAGGGCTGTAGGTGTATGTGTTCGCCTAGTGTTATTCTTATAAGTGTATATATACATGTATATTCATATATATTCACATGCCCACTGGCTTACTTGAGGTGGGAGAATATAACACAAAGGTGAAAGCAACACCGCCCTAGTTGTAGCAGAAAGAACCCTGAGCTTTTCTCTAAGTCAAATTTTGCTTTGGCTTTGTCACTTTAATCAAGTTATTATGGTATTAGTTACTTGTCTACAAAACAAGAAAGCTAAACAACTACTAAGATACTACAACTCCAAAATTTTGTAATTCTGCTAGTAATAATTTGTCAGAAAAGCAAGACATCATAGGGGTTTAAAGAATTCTCATGTATTGGCAGAATATGTAACAAAAACCAGTATACATTTATCCATACAAAGAATATAAATTTATATTTATACACACACACACACACACACACACACACACACACACACACACATATTCTGTGATAATTGTTAAATTCACTTACAAATTCTGTTCATAGGAAGACTGTATTATTTTCCTTTAAAGTCCCATAAAGTTGACATCTTCTCTTTATAGGTAAAGAATAATTCATTAGGGTGTCACGTGTTCCCTTTCCTGGAAATTTACCCATTATGGTCGAAAGATCCCCTATGCAGAATGCAACAAGTGCGGTGCTCTGAAACGCAGTCAGGCCCGGAAGCCCAGAGACCTTGAACAAAGCACTCATACACTGCTTTGTGACCTTGAGCAAAGCAACTGATTATGCTAGACCTCATTTTTCCCATTTGTTTAAATGAGGAGGTCAGATTAGATAATTTCTAAGATTGCTTTTAATCTTACTCATTCATGAGTCCAAGATTTCAAATGCATTCTTTAGAATCCTTTCCCATAATATATAATATATGGCTACGGTGTTCAGTGACACTCCAAAGGAAGAAAGAAGTTTAAAATATTAACCAAACTTTGTGTGTTGGCATCTACAGAGAAAACAATTGACTGCTGTTTTTGTTTTACGTTGACACAAGGCAGGTTATTCCCCAGTAATTTCCATTGGAAAAATATGACTTATTATTTCAGAAGTTGCAGTTAAGGAAAGTATAAATTACTTAGGATAGCAAGTGAAATTTTCAATGCATTTTGTGACAATAAAGTAATTTTCAAATTTGTTATGTTTTTTTTTTCCTTCAAGCTGATCTTTTATATAAATTGCCTGAGTTCATGGGTGTGTGCCGCCTGCAGACATAGTTTAATTTGTGATGACTTGAGAGCTTTAAAAAACAAAAGGGAAATGGTTGTGAGTGAGTGTGTCTCCACATGGAAGAAGTGTGCTTTACAAACTGTGCCAGATCCTGCTATGGGAAGACAAATCAATGCTGTTAGGGAAAGGCGGGAGTGCATTCAGTTTGTTTACTTTGGTTTCTATGTCTGCCTGCCTCCTCAGAAAACTTGCTTGGAGCCAGACTGTAGCAGCCCTCTCTCTGTCTTTTCATAATTGATCAGGGGATGACTGCCTTCCCTGAGGGTTAAGACGTGGCAACTTTTTCTGTTTGCTCAGCATCTCAGTGCAGGAGCTCAAACATTGTTCACACCAGCTGGCAGTGTAATGCCATATGCACATCTTGTCAAAGCAACTGTTGTCATGGATACTGGAAACTCTCTTAAAAACCAGATCATTGATTCCAATCGAAATTGTACTTTTTATCAGCTGAGAATCTTAATTATTATAGAAGAATATTGCCCTAACAAGATTTTTACCATTATGGGAAAAAATTTATCTTGTATTCTAATACAGTGAATAACGAAGTAAGGTATTTATGTTTTATGTGTTGAAAAATTTCATCACCAGTGTTCATTGAATTCAATTTTTAAGAGAAAATAAAATTTTAAATAGAGGTTCCAAAGTTTTCTTAAATATTAGTTTGTATTGCTATCTCTAGAACAATTGGCAATGCATTTTGTGTTATGACACTAGTTTTTATAAGATAGCTTCATATAGCATATTTACCAAGCTGTCCCTTCTCTTAAGTGAAATGCTGACATTCATTCCTTATGTTAAGTTTTATTTTCCTAAGTGAGAAAGAAAACAAAAAAATAAATGAAAACATCTTCTGTTTTGATTGGTATTCTGTCACACATAGAAACAAACCTGATTGGTTGAGTGGTAATTTCTTTGTTCTCTGATTTTGCTAAGAATGCAAATGAAAACCACTCAATTTTATTTGGCATTAAAACTGCACTTTATTTTGTCAAAGGAGAGATTTCCCCTTGAATTGTAAGTACAAAAAATGTTTTTAATCTTTAGTGAAAATCCTTATTAATTCACTTTCAAGATAATCTGATGTTGATTTGTCAAATTTAATTACAGCTTCCGGTAACACTTGAAGTCTACTGCTTTTGCTTCAAAATTGTAATACGAAAATGTAAATTGAATGATAATCTGAAAGGGAATGAGCATTTCAGTTGAACACTTAAAAGCCAAGTTCCCTGTAGAAATGCGGTTATTGACGCAGTTTATGATTTATTTCTTCTTTCACACTTTAAACAAATTAAATTTTATTTCCTACAGGATTACACGCATCTCTATGGCTTTGAATAAAGTTGTGAGGTTTTTTTTTTTGCAAATTTTCCTGCATATTAAAAGAAAAAGGGAATAATGAATGTATAAGGAGATGGGGCTTCTTGTAAATCTTAACTGGGGTAACTGATAATTTAACTTTCCAGAGTATTCAGACATTATCCCTTTTTACTTCTAGGCTCTTCAGGCAGCAAGACAGCTCCTTTTACAGCAGCAAACAAGTGGATTGAAATCTCCTAAAAGCAGTGATAAGCAGAGACCGCTGCAGGTTAGTACAGGACTATTGTCTTTGGGATTTTATTGTAAAAGATGTTCATAACAACAGATGTGCAGACACAGTTATAAATACATCCAGAAATATTACTTTTACTTATATAAGTAATTTTAACTCCAGACAGAATTCATCCTATCTTCTTGGAAAAAGAGAAAAAGCATCCTTATTAGCACAGGTTTAAAAAGTTTTCAATTGCACTCTTTGCAAAAAGTATGTAGGAATGAAATGCAGAGTATGTACATTGGTACACATAAGTTAAATAATTTGCTATAAAGTTCCCATGTGGGGTTTTAATGAGATTTTACTCATGCATCGGTCAAAATTTAAACTTTCTTCCATAGAGGCAAAGTCCTTGTAAAATGCTGTGGAAAGACACAAAGCAGCCTTAGACAACCCTGAGGCAGTTGTATCCAAGTAACAAATGCAGAAAACTTCCACATTTGCCAAAAAAAACTTATTTGAGTTTGCCAGAGACTTATTGCTGTTGCTACAGTTATAAAAACACGTTCGGATTTGTTGTCCTTGCTGGCTATATTTGTCCTGTGAAACTGATAGTATGTCTGTCTTTTAAAGTAACTTTTTGTTACATAATATAACCACTGTTTTAGAGTCTTCTTAACCAAAAAATGGGCTATTTTCTGGGAGGGGCATTCTTAGAAGGTTGAATCTGGAGTGGCTTGAAACATCTCTCAAAGTGTTCCTCCACTTTGTTGAAAGATAAGCAATGCTTCTTTCTTGAATTATGTTACATCCATGTCTAATAAGGCAAACCTAGTGTTTTTTCAAAGTAATCTCTTGTTGCTTTATTTTACTAAAGCAATCTTTTGTAAAAAATCGCCTACCTGTCTGATTTCATTTTAGGTGTACTCATAGATGCTAGTAACTAAGTCTTACATGATGACCTTCTTGAGTTTAGTTTATATGACAAAGAATTATAGGACTACTGAGCCATATAATTCAGAAATTTCTTATTATCTAAAAACTGGATACAGTTATAGTAATTAAGTTACACATAAGAGTGTATTTTCTTGGAAAATAATTATTTGCTGGGGGTGGATTGGAAGAAAAGGGATTTGAGTATAGGAGATGTTTCAACAAAGTCTGAAGTAAAGAGGCCTGCCTTGATCACAAAGGGCAGTTTTCTTAAATCTGTTTGAACACAAGATTCTTCTTCATATTGTTCTCTTTCAAAATGAATTCCATCTTCTTCTGTCGAATCTGATCAGTAAATCTGTGATGCTACGCTCTTCCCCACCACACTCCTCCACAGGTTACAACAGCGAGTGTAGTATTTCTGAAGTTATCCGATTCCAAGATCCTCTCTAAGCATTTACACCGAAGATTTTATACAGTAAAAGTTAGACATCAGATGAATGTTCATCTCCATTATGGCTGAGATCTGAGATTTTGCTTTCTTGTTGGTGTAGAAAAGGAGATTTGGGTGCTGAAAACATAAGGCACAGGTAGAAAAGTTATTGTTTTAAATGTCTGAAAAATGCTATTGTAGTAATTCTAATTTAGCATATTTTGTGACAAATAGAGGAGTTCTCAGTTGCTGTTGTTGTTTTTTCTCTCCAAAGATAAGGAAGAATTTCTTTTTAGTTACCAAAGTATCTCTGGAGATAATGGCTGAGTTTTACATTTTTCATGTTCTTTCCATTTTTGTTCTCCTGGAAGTCCAGATTTGATACTTTAATTACCATAGAAGTTTTCTTAAAAATGCACTAATGTAGGAATACTAATTGCTCTAAAATTTTTAAAAGTCTTTATGTACCAATAAGTATATAAATGAATGTTGAACATAAGTCCTCAAGTTTGGTATTTCAGCATGAGAAGGTGACTAGAAGCACCAATACCTGTTAACAATCGCAGTTGCTCACCATACCACAGAGAAGTTCATTGTGTCACTTGTATATAGTGTTTTGTGATGCATATTAATCTATGTTTCCATTGTTTCCATATTATAAAGCTGTAGGATTTTTGTTTAACTTGTAATTGTAACCAGATTTCAATCTTTAACATCATAAGAATAAGAAATTGATTTTTATATATGAAAATATAGAAATAATCAATGAGGACTTCTTGACTCATCAAAATATGCACTGCAACTTATGTAATATGAACTTACGTATTTAGTATTCTGTTGTACTTGGTAAATTAGTAACTATAGACATGCTGAAGTTGTATTAAAATTCTGACCAAAACGTAACAGCATTTCATAGTTGCTTACACATCTATTGTCATACAGGATTGTTAGTTAATTTTGATTCTTGCATCTGCAAATACTATGTAGAATTAATGGTACTATTTGCCACTTATGTTTAAGAAGTAGAGTATTTCATTTAAAAGTTTAATCATTAATATGAAATTCACATTATTGAAGCTGTGTGATTCTCTCAGTCTTGGATTTTTTTCTGCATAACTAAAAGTTTAACCAAACTTTTAAAATAGGATTGGTAGGGATCATCTTATAAATTTCTAACAGATAAATTGAAAATGATTCTGAATCTGCACTTGTAAGGCAAACTATTTGGTAATATTATATAATGATGATTCTTACTGTGCAAGGTACAGTGTAATATTTTTAGAGGCTCAAAAGAGATACTCTATATATTTTTGTTTTAAAACATAGTTTTGAGAGGGAACTATTTTGTAAGGTTTCAAAGAATACAGCCTTTTAAAAACTGTTCTAATGGCTCAAGTCACAAGAACAATATGTAGTCGCTTGCTAACACTCCTCTGAATTTCTTTTAAGTGTTAGAAAGTGGTGGCCAGATTTGAAGTGTGACATGACATAGAGTCTATTTCTAAAAGACCAGTATTTATAGACTTTTTTCATTTACTTTCTTGGGGGTTTTGCACTAGATGCAGCATAGATATTAGCACATCTAATCCAAATGGGAAAGAATATCAAGTCAGAAATCTTGATGATTTCACTTTCACATATACTTGTTTGGATATATATATTTGAAACATGTTTACATGCGCTGTGTAGTGTGTCACACAGCGGTTGAATAGGTCCAATAGTGAGCACATTCATTGACTAGGGAGATATTGGTGAATATTACATAAAGATTAATGTACAATGAGGAGCTGATGTTAACCTGAAAATCACCAGATTTTCCTTTTTATAATGTTACTGTTTTACCCAGAAAATAAACTCTAGTAACAGCAGAGGATGGCCTTTCATTTTGATTTGCTTTATTTGTTTCTACTCCTAGCCTTTCCTAGACATCATCTATAAGGAGAGTTAGCCAAAAAGAATGCTTCACGTTTACAATTTTAAAACTATTTTCCAAGTTAGAAAGAGTAAGCACGCAGATCACATCTGTCCATGCACACTTCCGAATCCTGCAAATTTTGTAAAATACATTATCAATTTTCTAGCCTGTGACAAATGTACTTAATTTAGTTTAGATATGAAAATCGGTGGCATTATTGTTCTTGTTACATTTACAGCCATGAGACAGACTTGTGCTTCTTCAACAGCTGTGCAGAGCAGAGCCGTAAATGTAAGGTAAATGCCGTTGCTTTGCTATCTTAGATGAATACTACTATATAGCATTGTAAGCACTTCCTTCGCTAGAGGCTAATAGCTAAATAAAACTTTCTTTTTAATCGGTCGCAAAATGATACAAATTGTATAGTTCTGGGTAAGAATTTCAAGAATGGAGCAGGGGAGAGCACAAGGGACGTGAACGGGGGAAATTTATGCTGACTCTGCTACCAATTCATCATCTGGCTATGAGGACGTCACGTCACAGCTTCGAAGTACAGACACTGGGCTCCATGATGGACTAGAGCTAAATTTTTAGAATGAAAGGAATTTGGTTTTTGGTTTGAAATGATAGGCATCTAGTTGTTCAGGACTGTTTGCATCCATGGGTTTTAAATTTGCTTGTTTTCAGGTACGAAGCACAAACAACAACAAAAAGTTTTAGACTCAAAAAGTTAAATTGTATATACATGTAGAAATACGATTTTGTCCAAAACCCTTAATAATTATATTATGGTATACATAGTACTTTTGTAATCTTATTTAACTATGTAGTGATATAACTCAACTTAGCATCATTTTTGAAATGTTAAAATTAGCATTGCCAAGGAGATAGTTCATTGGCACAGCACTTGCCTGGCAAGCGCAAGGTCCTGAGTTTCCCGATACGCAAAACAAACACATAACTAAAATAAAATAAAATTAGCATCATGAGACAAAACCAGAAATTCTGAAAAAAAAACTCAGAAATTCTGAAGTAACCAATAAATCTAAGATTTTGTAACCATATTAACACTCAAGAATAAGGTATAAAATTTTGTAATTTTAAAATTAATGAAACATCTATGGAAAATAATAATGTCTGTAGGCTACAGGACCAGATCTCACTGAACATGGTAAAATTCCATTTCTGCATTAGCAGAGAATAAAAGTAAATATTTTTAAACATTAATTTCTAGTGGGTAGGAATTAGAGATGCTAAAGCACATGAACGTTCTAAATACTTAACATTATCAGGACATTTATGAGACAGGCTTGAGTAGAACCCAATGTATTAGCATGTAGAACGTTTAGAATTTTTAAATGAATTTATTTGTTGTTGATATTTTCTCTCTAGGAAAAACCTTAGCAATAAAGTCTAATACTTTATCATAAAATTTACAAAGACTTCAACTTATACTCTTAAGGACAGACCCGGCCTTGGGCCATGCCATCTTCCTGTTTCCGTGGAGAATATCTATAAAAGGCAGCATCAGATTGGCCAATACACATGAACGTTGTGGAATGGAATCTCCCAATTGCTTTCGCGTTTACGCTGTGAGCAGCTGAGGAGGCTGACGCTCCGGAGAGGACGACAGCGGCCGGCCCATCGCTGTCCAGCCCCCTCACGGAATGAACCTCCCTCATGCTCTGATCATAGCACGGAGGAGGAGAAAGACCGTGTGTTTACGGTCTGCAGCCTGCCTGTCCCTTAGTGAGTAGCTCTTCAGGCAGCATGCCGTCCTCTTTTGCAACTTGTTTCCTCATCTTTAAAATGGGAATAGAAGTACCCACTTTGTGAGATTGCTTTGAAGGCAAACATAAGTAAATAAACAAACAATTACATAAAATACCGTGTAAAGTATCCACAATACATCCTTGGATAATGAGGCAATGAATCATTGCCGTTACGATAGACTGTAGGAAACTGATATATAATTCAAGTTCATGGTGTATGTTGTACAGTATGGTTCTTGTTTTTCAGCCCTAGCATTTCCTAGCTCTGATAATGAGATGATATATGCCCAAGGCAGACGAAAGCTACAGTGAGTGTTCAAGGGACTATTCCAGTATCTCCCCTACTCTAAGCTCCTGAGGGTTGTCTGCTTCATACTCAAGACGCTTAAAAGTATTTCAATATTAATCTCTCTTTCTAGATCTCTAGTGCCTCGCACAGTACCTAGTGAGTAACAGAGCTCAACCTCAGTGAGTACTTCTTGAAGCCATGGATGAGAAAAAGATTGCACTGTAGGAGACTTAGAGAAGGTTTAAGGAGAGGACATCCTGAAGTCATTCAGTGTGACTTGAGTGACCACGGTGTGTATTAACTCAGGGACTTCTGTTTCAGCTCAGGACATACTGGAGCAGACATTTTAGGGCAAAATGGATGTGACATGGAAATGAAAAAGGCAGAAAGTGCAATAAGCATTTTACAAAGAACATTCTCGGTTTAAGCTAATGTGACCAGGGAGCATTGTTAGAGAAGTTGTCTTTGTTGGGTCTAAAATAAAAGAATGATGGGCTTAAAGAAAATGACTCAGTAGGTAGCTACAATGAAGGCATTTTTTAATGAAGATATTTACTGAAAATCTACATCTTCACTTGAGCAAAGCCTGAAATGTCAAGTTAATGATTCTGTACTCTGATTTCCATATGCTGTTATATGTTTTTGGTTTGGAAGTACTGTGACCAAAATGGTATTTTGTAAATAATGGAAGATGTTTTCATGGGGATTTGTAATGAATTTGGACCAAGGAACAGCCTTACCAAACTGTTCATGTAGGCATCATAATAAGTTCAGGGTGAGATGTGGTGAATTTGAGGCAGTGGCAATGAACATAGAATGATGCAGCTCTTAGAATATTGGAACTTGGGCTGGAGGTACAGCTCAGTGGGCTAAGTGCTTGCCGCTGAGCACTAGGGCCCTGAGTTCGATCCCCGGTCCCGGAAAAAAAAAAAAGAATATTGGAACTTGTCAGAAAGATCAGAACTGAAAACAAATATTTGAGGCGTAATCCAGAAGTAAGAGGTGAACCCATGAAAGTAGTAGAAATTGCTGGAAAAGATAATTTGCAAAAAATAACTCAGGAAAATACATATTCCTTAATGCAAAAACAAAAGGTAACCAAAGCAAAAAAGAGAACAGAATGAATTAAAATTTGATTTATTCAAGAAGTTCAAGGAAAGAAGAATTTTCTCCCCCAGCCACCCATGTCAAGCGGTGTCCACAAAGATGAGAGCTGCCGGGCATTATATCACTGAACGGAATTGGAGCATTAATGAGGTTTTTTTTTAAATTCCAGTCATTCACTTTATCATTTTTATTGTGCACTTTAACCGTGAGGATCTACAATACCAACACTGTCAATAGTGAAGGAAAAACAACCATACTTTCACATGAATGTTAAGTAGAAAATAGAGAATTAAGTTTGCTTTGGCTTCTCATATTGCTGCATGGTAAAATGTATGTTACATGTATATTACTGAGTTCCTCTAAATTAAAACTGGAAGAAAATTCCTCCCTCAGAGGTCAGATTGTCTCTCTTCTTTGCTACTCAGATTACTTGTTTCTGTCTGTAATCCATTAGGATTTTAAGTATATATTCCCTTGCCTTCTCTACCTTAACTAACGTGAAAGCAGGGAAGAAGTAGCACATTAATATTGTTAAGGGAGCTCTCTGTAGGATTTAAGACTTAGGCTGTGAATTTTATCTTAAGATGTTTGGAGGTGATGTGCGAGCTAAATTGAATGACAAAGTGAAGATCACTCTCAGTACATGATTAAAGACAAAAAGTAAAATTATTTTCCATTTCACTTCCATTTAAGACTCTTTTTGTTTTCTCTGTGGAGTCTATTCATATCTTTCTATCAACCTGTATTCAGCATTTTTAAAATTGTTTTCTACCACTCTTACCTGGCATGCAGTTCTGCTGTTCTTGTCCTGCTCTCACTGATGTAAGAAAACCTACAATCTGTCCATTTAATGATAATTTTGTCTCTTCAGTCCACCTGGAGAAAAAGAAATTTTAAATACCTAACTGATATCCTAGCATATCATTTTGCTAGCGAATAAACAAAAAACCTATCTGCTTCTTGCAATCCAGTATCCAATATTTAATTGTTGTTTTTGCTTGCTCCATGAAGTTTCTTAAGATACCTTAAATTGTATTTTTAGTGTGAAAACAGCTATACTCTTGACTCTTTGTAACGCAGAAGTACTTAGAACCCTGAAACATTTCACTTAGTACTAAAGAAATCTTAAGGATGTCACTTATAAAACTTTTTAAAGTCATTATCAGAATGGCTTCACCATTATCTACATCTTTTGGTCATATTTTTCAGAAAAGCCATTGGAGTGAATATCCAAACTATAATTGCTTGGGATGGTTATAGTAAATGTCCAGTTCTTTAAAGCACAGCATGGGTTATGCTGATTATGATTATTTTAGTAATACTGAATTTGGAAGGACAGCGTTTGGAAATGCTAAATGTGTAATAGATTGTTCTTTCAAAAATATTTTAGTCACACCACCTTAATATGAAAACCATATAAGCTCATTATAAAACTCTAACATGATTTTAAGTTAAATTATGGTTGGATACTAAGTTACTTTTCCCAATGGTACTTAATAAATGCTAATAAATTGCTTTGGTACAGTGGATTTTTTAAGATGAAAATTATGCTCTCTGATTAAGTGAGGAAGAAACCACTCATGAGAACTAATTATAGTAGACCCTTGACATTCACAAGGTGTGTATTCTGGGATCTTCACGAACCCACAAAATGAAAAAAAAAAAAACACAAAATGAAAAATTCCCATTTCAAAATACGGAGAGGTTTGTGCCCATGTGCTCCTAAGCACTGCCCTCATTCTGAATCTAGTTGCCATTGCCTTGTGCAAAGTGTGATAAAAGTTTGCAGCGTTACCAGTTTCCTTAAAGTTTCCACCCACTTCATCTCATTGTTTAAAATAAGGGGAAAAAATGGATTTAGCAGGTTTTCTTACATCAGTGAGAACAAGACAAGAACAGCAGAATTGCATCAGTGATAGAAAATCCAGGCAAGAGGAAAAATTAGGTCACGTGCGGAAAAGGTCAAGGACCTGAAGACCAGATCTACATCTAGGCATGCCTGATGACTTCGCAGCTTCAGTTACACAGGCATTGTGTACCCGCTTAGGGATCATGCCCACAGGGAACCATATGAATGCGTAGCTTCTAAACTGGGAGGATTGTAACGCTCCTCTCCACTAGATCTTGCAATCTGACATCTATGAGAAAATTCTTTCATGAATGAACAAATTTCCCCTACTTCCCACTGACAACACATGAAAGAATCGAAAGCCTACACATCTTGTCATTTTCCTTCTTTTTAATTTTCACCCGCCCCCTGCATCGATCAATTACTGCATGTCCCTTCAGTGTAGTTTGTCTAGCGTCCCCTGCAGAATGAAAATTGCATAACATATTCCCTAGGGCACTGGGGAAGGCAGTGTCTTGGTAGGCGGGTACCTCGCAGAAGTACAGCAGGTGAGCACAGGCTTCACTCGAGTGACCATCCTTGTTGACTAAGGGGGCCCGGAGATTCTGAATGGAGGATTTCATACCTTGAATTGAAATTTTCTGTTTGAATTATTTTATATGTAAAGGTCTTGAATCACTTCCGGTTCTTGTTAGAAGCATTTAGGGTTTTCTTTTCTGAAAAAGAGGTTTTGGCATTTTGTGTTGATTATTTTTATTGTTATGTACATGCGTACACAGAAACTGCAGTGCCTACAAGTTAAGCATTTTGATGACACAAAAACAGACAGTTCCTTTGCACAGCGTATAAATTCTGGCACTCACAATGCTAACACTTGCCTTCTGTGAAAGCTGCTACTTTGGTATCTCCCTCCAGTGCTACTGCACATTCCCCAGTGACAAAGCCAGGAACACACTGAATATGACGATGTGACACTGTGAGGAAATTCTGTGGTCTCACAGAAGTACAATAGTAAATTCTAAAAATATGTCATCAAAGGATAAAAAAATCACACAAGAGAAAAAGACAGTGTCTTACATTCCAACTTCTTCCCATAGACCAAGCATGGAATAGATGTTTCAAACATATATTGGTCTGTGGAAAGGAACAGTCAATGTTTAAATATTTTTTCTTTTTTTAAATTTTTTTGACCAATTTTGCAAGCTTAGATCTGGTAATCTGAATAACTAATTTGAAGACAAAAATATGCTATATAACAACAATTTCTATCATCTTGGGTAGTGAAATTCTGTATCATTTGTAATGTTTTTTAAATTTTTTATTCTCTTTAAAATAAAAAAAGTTACTTAGTCAATAAGATATGATTAATATTTTAGCGTCTCAAAAGCATGGTTAAGGGGGCTGGGGATATCTCTCAGTGGCACAATGCGTGCCTGGCAAGCACAAGGTTGTGAGTCTGATTCCTGGTACCAAAAAAAAAAAAAAAAGACATGGTTGTCATTTAAACTTCTGTCTTTGTTCCTAGAGAAAGAGAATTCATTTTCTTTAATGACTATCAGCCCCCCTTTACATAATCTTAGAGGACATTTAGGCCAATGGTTTTCAAATTTAAGAAGTTACTTGAAAACCTTTTAAAAATGAGGTCTTTGCTCTCTCCAGACTACTCAGTTCAAATCTGGAGGAGATGTGATCTTTGAAAGTCAAAATATTGAAACCTCTCCAGGAAACTCTGATTTGGCAGGGGGGCCCTGCAGAGAAGCAGTGTGCACAGATCGCAAAGGAGTCTCCTTCCTGGGAGCAGCGCTTTGGTTCCCTGTAAAGAAAATTGCAGAGCCTGGCTTCTCCTGCTCACCTACTGTGATATTTCCCTCTCTGGGATTCAATTTCCCAACACTTACAACAAAACTACTGGACTAGTGACACCTTGGGCTCCTTCCAGACTCAACGGTTTTTTTAATCTCAGCCTAGTGTTTGTTTGTTTGTTTATACATTTCTTCTTTAAATATAAGCTAATGAAAAAGGACCCTGGGCAGGTTTCTTGAGATGTCTCCCTCTGATTATTATTTTCACAATCATTTCAGAATTTCATTTTTACTGTCTTGACTTCTCATGTAAAATTACAAGTAATTAACTCATTTCCTTCTCTACTTGATTGCTTTGCAAATAATATTTGCACTCTACATTGCCTACCTGGCTTCCCTTTGATGTTAAAAACCTTATGGAGAAAACTCTGTCTTCTGAGACAGCTGCCTGTCCCAACAGTGTTGACACTCTGATCTCATTTTCCACCTGCTTTTTACATGTAATGTTAGCAGCGACATCAAACTACTTGTAGTTCTTCAAAAATCTATTCATGAATCCATGCAGCTGACCTTCCCTTGCATTTCCTCAATCTGCCCTTCCTTCCTTCCCAGCCTGAAAAGTGCTGTGCAGCTTTTCAATTTCTGCTGCTATATTCTAGAAGAATCCTCTGGTTGCTTGCCATCACCGCCAAGATTCACAAGTGGATCATCCCTTCCTGTGCAGGCTGCTCTGTCTGATACCGACCTCTGTTCTGGGTTGTGTCTCAGCAAGTCATGCTTGGTATAAGCTGTGGAGTGGCCGTGACTGTGTCGTATTCACCTGCACTTTTCCAATGTTTAGCTCATAGATTTTGCAAAGGTCTAAGTCCAGAGATCGCTTTTGCTTAACGCTCTAGTTGTGTCTTCTCAGTTGCCTATGAAGGCATCTCAATCCAGAGCAACATGAGTAAATATCAACTGCTTGACTCCCCCTGCTTTACTTTATTGATTCCATTGGCTTTTCTTGATCCTGTTCTACAATCTCCAGCCACTTAGCCCGCAAATCTGATAGGGTCATATCCTTTTGCCCTAATCTTATGAAAACCCCAGTTCTTCAGTCTCTCAGCAAAACACAGAAAGCTTCTAGTGGCCTGCTACATTATAGCTGCACTAAATTCTTACTTTTTTTTTTTTTTGGCACCAGAAATTGAACTCAGGACTTTGCACTTGCCAGGCAGGCATGATGCCGCTGAGCTATATCCCTGGTCCTGTGACTAAATTCATACTGCTGGTCAAGCATGTTATGTATTCATGGGTTCACATATAAAATATGCTGGACACTTGGTACAGCAGCATGAATTATATGAAGTTGATGCCCACTAGCCATTGTTACTCTTTTTCCATCAGTTTGGAATGTCATTCCCACCCTGCTGATGCAGGTACCAAACTCCTATGCATACTTCATGGCCCCTACTCAAGCTTCTCTGACTCATCCACCACATGTGTGTATTTCCAGAACATATATCCTCCTTTTATTATGCTGAATGTATGAGGTACAAAGAAAGATATCATATTTGATTATAGGTTTTTGATTACTCTTCTAACTCGTTTTTGGATTCTACCTATTTGAATGTCACAGGTATTTTTGTTTGCTTGTCTGTACTGGGAATTGAACCCAGGGCCTCTCACATGTTGGGCATGCAGTGTAGTACTGAACTACCTCTCTGGGTCTCTCTGTTTTTCATTTTAGATGGGCTCTTGCTTAGATTCTTCAGCTGGCCTCAAATTTATCATCCACCTGCCTCAGCTTCTGGAGTAACTAAGATTCCAAACCACTTCACCTGCCCAGAGATTATAATTTATTCATGTTTTTAATTTCACCCCCTAACACAGGGCTTGACACGTAGTAGGTGCTAACTAAATCCTTGCCAGAGTGAACCAAAGTTTGTGAACCGAACTGCTCCTTTAGTGTCAAAAAATCCCAGGATAACACTTCCACACAAGCCAAAGAAACAAGTAAAAACATGACATTTATCAGTTGTTTCGGATACATTTGCCAGCAGCCCTGAACACCACTACATAACTTGATTTAGGTCACATTATGCAATCTCCAAATACATGCATTCCTGTATTTGAAACCTATGCTGTCTTTTCTGCCATTAGGCAGTGTATGAGATAACACTTCTTCCAGTGACTTCTCTTCCTGCCTGGAGAAGACGTGATGAACTTGTTAATAGTAACTGGTGGTTCTCCTTTCATCTCCATCTCAGTGTTGTCTTCTCGCATTCTGTCTTCTAGCTCAGGGATTTTATGAACATAGGAACTTTGCTTTGTCATAAGCCCTTTAACTCATGCTTAGTGCATTTCTTTTGAACAAGATATATTGCTACATCCCAACCTCACTAGTACCACCAGTATGATAAGGTAACCAAGAATCCTGCTTACTAAAATGATGCTGCAAGCCTATAGAATTACTCATATGATAAGGGGATTTCTCAAATATCAACAATTGTTCATACTCTCTATCTGACTTGCTGGTATGTAATTTTTATCAATTGTATCTGTTGCTGTGGCAGGTGAATTTTGTCCAGGTTTCCTAAGGTATTATCAAGTATATATATATGATTTTCCTCCTGAACTCTGAACCACATTGGCAGGCATTCCCAAGCTGAGTACCATAGTTGCTCACAGATAACACAGAGGGCCAAGATTCCTTTCAGCTTCTTGGCATCTGCCTCCGTTCCTCATGATCGCATAAGAGCTGTCCCTTTGCCAGACATGGTTTCCACATTCCAAAAAGAAAGGAATGTGAAGGCAGAAGAGGAGAGACAGAATACAAGTAAGTGCTGGCCCACTGAATCTCTTCCCCTTTACTAACAAGCTTTCCTGAAGCCTCTCACAGCCTTGTGCTTTTGTCTCAATGCTCTGAGCAATGTTGCAGGAGAACCCATCATTTCTGCAGGTCTGCAAACTTATGATGTGTAGTAAGGCACTTTATGGCACTGAAGAGCATTGGAATTCTTTTGCACAGGAGAAAAGAAGAATGAATTTTGAGATAGGCAATAATTAGCAGTGTCTGCTACTGTTCACCGTACCTGTTAATACCAGTGTAGATGGTTTTAGAGTTAGGTGCAAAAGGACGTCAGGTTGAAATACTTCACGAACAAGAAATCTTGTTTTTAAATTTTTCCTGGAAAGATGTAGAAATATACACACCTCTGTAACTATTTGTGTGACGGAAGTCCAGTGGGATATAGGGATTTCTTCTAAGTTTGAATATTTTTATGTGTAATGAAAATTTTTTATGAAATCACTATCTGCTCAGTGCAGTGCAAGTCAACTAGGCAAAGAGGGTTCTGCTGTTCTTGAGGTCAGTACTGAGAGTGGGCAGCACTGGCGGGGCAGGCAGGGAATGGGGCAGCTGGGATAAGTGACCCATTTGCAAATTTGTGCGTAGAGACCCATGTGTAGTTTGAAGAGTACTGGGAAGAGAAATCATGCAAAGACAACTTGAAGCAAGTTAAGATCGGAAAACAGTTACTTTATTGTTACATTTTAGATTCTGAAATCACTGGCAAAATGTTCTAACATTCTGTCCAAGCGCAGTGAAAATAAAGGACATGTTCCACTGCTCTGTATTTCCTAAGCAGCTGTATTGCAAGCAGCTACACTTGAATCAGGGATACTTCACCAAGCACCCAGAAGGCCCAAGGAGCCTTGGATTTCCTCCCTTTACTTGGCACCCTCTGGGGAAGGCCAGGCTCCTGTGGAGCTACAGGTCCACGTACTTTGCACCCAGTGACTTGTCTGTGTTGCCACATGAACCTCATAATTGGCTGGTAACCCTGACAACCTATAAGGACTGAGAGCCAGACAATTTCCCTAGGACCCAGGGTTGAATTTTGTTTTTGTCTGATTATAAGATCTCTTCCCTTCTGTCACCCTTTTTAGGGGTGTATTTGAAATAAGTGCATCAGATCCTTGGAATCCTCCATTTGGGGAAGACTGGAGAATGAAGATGGTAGATGTGTCCCCCGTGAAGGCTGCTCCCCTGGTGGGAGGCGGCACTGTTCAATGAGAGGAAAACTGGAAAGTTCCTGTGCTGTGAGGCCCCACTCAAGCAAACAAGGCTTATTCCTGCGTGTGTCTGTGCTCCCTTCAGTATGTTACAAATAAGAATTCGTCACCAGTTTTACTCTGAAATACTGAGAATCCATCGTGATCTCTAAGACGCTCACCTTCCCAGACGGCCTTGCATACTTTCCAGTAATTCTCCACAATAAAATTGCAGTGAACTGAGTCTGTGCCCTTTAAACTCGTGGTCTGTGGAATTAGTGCAGTTAGATCTTGTCTTGGAAAGCAAACGTAATACTAATATAGCTACTTTTTAAAGAAACACATAATGGATTTAGAGAGCAGAGAAAGCCAAGTAAGCGCAGTGTATTTGTTCTCAGCAGTAAAATCGTTCTCATTTAAGCATTTGCCTCCTATTTTCATGGGCTCTTCCTATCTCACCTTTTCTTACGGTTCTTTCGCAGTGAAACATCTTGCATCTCATCGGGGTCGGAAGTTGAGCTTCTGACGCGAGGCAGGTACTTGGTGTAGCTGGCGCAAGCTCGCAGAGAGTCATGGGAAATCCGTTACCGGAGAGCTGGTCCTTCTCAACCCAGCGCTTGTCTTTCCCTTGCTCTTGTTTTTAGTGCACAAGTAAAACAGAAATACAAGGCAGCCCACCGTTAATGTGGAACCCTGAAATCAATCTCCGAAACTCAGGCGTGTGCGCAGAGGTTGTGTATGCGACTCTGAGCTACCTTGTGATTCGGGTGTCCTGAGTCTTTGAACATCAAGCCTTGATGAAGCAATGTGCGTGGTATTCAAGTTTGGGGTGGAGCAGTAACGTGTACTCTGTCCTTACCAAAGGATCAAAATATTGTGAATTCACAGTATCATGTCCATACACTGTACCTTAAAGGAAGCATCAGTTCTAGAATTAATTGATAGTGGGAAATGTTTCTAAGGACCGAATTAGCAGTGACTACCTAAGCAGTTGGCACGATTATCGGCCTTTCTCGTTCAGTTATTTCCAACACTGCAGGCCTAAGGCAGAGTGATGAATATATTTCTTTCTCCCCGACGTTTTGCTTCAATTCATTCGTGTAGATATTTACTTAATTCACTGACAGTTGAGCAGCATACATTTAAAAACTTATCCCATACATTTTCCAGTGAAACAACTGATTACAGTGCTCCATGAGAAAACCACAAGCTAAAAGAAAATGGCAACATGAGCCGGGCGTGATGGCGCACACCTATAATCCCAGCACTTCGGAGACTGAGGCAGGAGGACTGTTGTGGGTTCGAGACCAGCCTGGGGTACAAAGTGAGCTCAAGGCCAGACTGAACTACATAGCGAGACCCTGTTTCAAAAATAACAAAAAAGAATTAAATTAAATTTTAAAAAATAAAATAAAATGGCAACATGATTTACAAACTGGTTGACATCGTTTCCATGTGTTAGCATTTATATGATCAATGAATCCTTCAAAAAACATGAGTACAGTACCTCAGTGTGTGACATACAGTGTGTGACATTACTAAGCAGATACTGGGTACCAGAGGGGATTTACAGATACTCTTATCCTCGGGGAGTTGACAATCTGGTTACATGAAAATTCAGAATAATAACAATTCTTCTAAACCATTTTAAACAGAAATCACAGTGTACTGCTTTTTAAAACAAATCTCCTTCACAGCTATGGGTTTGAAAAGCGTGTTATGGAACAAATTGCATGGCCCTTTCTGTGTTTAGTGAACAGCCATAGACTGAACAAAATCACACTTTCCTACTGTTTGTGCTTCCTGTAGCTTTGTGTATGGCTTAATTGTTGTTTATTTGTTTGTGTAGGGTTGAGTTCAAGAATGTAGAGGTATTGAAGCATGAAAATAAGTCTGAGGGTAGCAAATACCATGCTTGTGACATTTAAGGGGAAATGGGAGTCTGTCGCTTAAGGAGCTTACTCAAAGTGAAAATGAAAAAGAGGTGAGAAAGCATTTTAATGATTTCTTTACATTAAAAACCCATCATGACAAGGGTAATATGCCTTTTTGGTTTCTTCTTTCCTGAGACTAGGCAAAAGTATTAGACACTCCGTTTTAATAGAAGAAAAATCAGAATACTTGGTGAATATTTATGTCAATAGAAGTTTTTGTAGGAGTTATCATACTTTATTAAAAATGTTTATAACTATTGTTGTAAAGTTTATGATAATTTGCAAATAGCATTGTTTTTATTAATAAGTAAAACAATGTGTTCTTGCAAAAATAACCTGGGCCATACAGAGAAATATGTAGAATTGAAATTCACTTGAATTACAACCTCCCAATGATCTTGTGAGCAAACATTTTACACTGATGATACCTGTGTTGGTGTGCACATCCGTGATGCATCATTGTGCCTATCTAGAAACGAATGTGAGTTTATATTTTGTGACTCACATTAAGCATAAAATTAATCTGTAAACTGTGGCTTAGTGTGAGATCAGGGAAAACTCTGAACATGTTGTAAAGGAATTTCTGGTGTGCCTTTAATGCTGCGTAATACAGACAAGAGACCAGACTGGCATCCAGCAGAGACACTGGGTTCAGTTCTTCCTCCAACACTTAGCAACTGTATTGATCTTCTCCAAGAAGTTCTGCTATGTAGCCTCATTTCCTTTTGCTGTCAGTCAAGGGTAGACTCATTCTCTGCTTCTAAAAATGTATTGTCCTAACGCTTCATCTGTAACAAAGGAACATTCCCTACCAGAAAGTTCTATTTACAAAACAATAACCTTGAAGTGTTGCACACCCCAAATTTTAACATTGATAACAAATGACTTTCTTGGTTTTCTTAATAGTAGAAAAAGATTATTTTAAAATTTGGAAATGTATGACTCACTTACTCAAGGCAAAGTGCTCTGGCACTCAGAGTAAAAGTGAGGTTTGCTGTTAGAACATTATATGCTGTGCATGTTTGTCACACATGAGCATAGTTTGCCTTTCATTATGTTGCACAGGCTCCATGACATGCCAGTTTATCTGCTTAGACAGCCTTTCTATGTGTTCAGTTATATAGGTAATATTCTTAATGAAGAAAATAAAATAAGGAATATTTAGGAACATAATTATATAGAGGTCAGAACTGCAAAAATTGCTTTTCTCATAATCACTATAACTTAACTTTAGTACCTAAATTATATTGGAATAAAATGATTGTCACATTCCTGGTGTAACGAGCCTTGCTTCTGAGTAAGAAATTGCAATATATTTATCTAAATAGAAAATAGTTTTCTTATGTTTTATAATCACTGTTGAAACATTGTTTTCCTAAGGCATTAGATACTATGAATAGGAATACTGTAGATACTAGGAAATAGAAACCAATTCTTGAAAAATTCTTTTAGGAAAAACCCTTGTTCCTTTTTATTTATTTCTTCAAATGACCATCTGTGGAGTGATAGTAAAGATGACTCAGAACCCCTGAGTTTTAGCATGAAAATCTGCGAGGACTTGCATTGTGGATCCCATCCGTAGCCCAACTCTAGGAAGCTAAGCCAGCCCGACTGCAATTTCTAGCCCAGGTTGGGCAAGTTAGTGACTTACCAGGAAACTTTCTCATTTTTTTTTTAAAAAGACTGGAATGTAGCTCAGTGTGAAGGCCCAGGTTCAATCTGCATTCTGCCAACAAATAAATAAAAATTGTGAGCACCTGGGCAGGTCACTTAATTCTCTTGAGTCAATTTTCTCTTCCACACTCTAAGTTGCTTCATGTAAAAATGTTGAAAAGGAATTAGAAATATAAATTCCAAAGAATTTGTTTCATGTTTTATTCCTAAGGTTATATGAGCTCTTATAAAAATAACACTCTAAGGAAAATACTGAACTAAGAATTCAGCTGTTTGATAATTATCTCTTCAAAGATTAACACCACACAAATAAACAGGTTGACCTTGTTTGTGGCTCCAGTTCATTACTGTGCATGGTCTCATTCACTTTGCAGAGCATAAAGACTTCTTTAGAAAGCTCTAACTTTGGGGCTGGGGATATAGCTCAGTGGAATAAGCGCCTGCCTAGCAAGCACAGGGTCCTGAGTTCGATCCCCAGTACCGCAAAAGAAAAAACAAAACAAACAAACAAAAAAACAGAAAGCTCTAACTTCATTTTCTATTCATAATAGAAGATTAATGGGAGGCAGGTTTGTTGACAGATTACGTGGGTATCTTATATTCCATGAGCTAGAATCTAGCTGAGTGGTTTAAATAGATGAACTGAAGAACATACAACAGTAATAAACTGGCTTATTTTCTTGGTGATTCTGAGTGTATTTGAATGCACATAGAACAAACTGGATCCTTTAAAATATTAAGCTAACATTCTTGTTAAATTCTGAAATATGTTTGTAAAAACATAAATGAAATTCAGTTTTGAGAAAATATGCAGAGAATATCATAAGCACACCATGAACACATTTCTAGATGATCTACAAGGTTTTTCCCATTTACCATAGATTTTCTGATGAAATTCTTTATGGGACGTTTTCCAGATACATCCATATTGCTCTCTAAAATCTGTTTCTGTATAAGTAAAATTCATGTTACTTGAAGAAAAAAGTCCAGAGATAGAAATTAGTAGTATTATAAATCAATAACAGGATGCTAAAACTGTGATAACATTATTTTGTATTATTTTTAGACTTAGTTCATATTAACCAAATAAGCATTAGATATGTCTTTTACAAAACCATCATCAATTTTTTGAAGTCAGAAAACATTTCAAAAATAAAATACCTGCAAAACATTAGGTATATATGGTGTGTGTACATGTGCTACTGTTTGGAGCGTCCCCATGCCCATTCAGATTAATGCAATGTAATTCGTCCTGCAGCTGCTTCAAATTAAGAACAGGTGTAGAAGGCAGATTATGCAAATACTCATATTAATGTAATTGTCAAATTGGTGTGTTTACTATTGTGCTTTTAAAGAGTAGACTGTACTCCTATTTTAAATGTAAATTAGCTTCCTTCTTGAGAGCAGCTATTGGGTAATGGAACTTGGTCTTGGCTTAGAAATAAATAATTTCTACTAGATCGCAACACAATTCTAAAATTTGATATATTTCCCCAGTAAATTGTTTCACATATAAAACTGGCAATGCTTTATTATTTTTAGTATGTATTTAGCCACCATCGATTGTGAAAGTCTAAGTTAATTTTGAGTTTGGACGACTATTTTCTTTCTTCTGTCTTGGCGTATTACTAGGATAGCATTTGATTTTCTTTCATCTTTTCTAATGCAGAATTTATCTTAGGTTCTCATCTTTGTGGACCTGCACTCTCAAGAAAATGTTCTTTGGAGAAATCATATTACATTTATTTTAATAATAATTTGTTTCATGGAATCGAGTTACTTTTTATTTTTAATACCTAAGATGCTTAAATAATAATTTTTATCTTTTAAACTATGTTTTGTGAAAATGTAGCACCCTTTTATTATCCTCTTACATCCATGGATCTGTGTCATAATTTTGTACTTTCCCCATGTAAAATAATCAATTTTACCTAATGTTAGGGTTCTAGTACCCCCGCTAAAATAGGGCTTTCTCTCAGACCCAGACAAGTCTTCCCATCCCCTCAGTGAAGATACTGCAGATCATTATATCTCAGAGGATGGCTGACGCTAGAGAAAGAGGGAATCAACCAGTGCTATCACAGAAGTCACGTTTCTGAAGTTTCCCTAATATCCTTTGTGTCTGATGACACAAAAATCCTAATAATTCATTGTTAGTTTAATTTTCTACATACATACAATGCTTACTCTGTGTCATGCTTTCTCACTTCACAGAATGAGAAATGGAGGTATAGTGATGTCTTGGTTACTTTTCTCTCATTGCTGAGACAAAATACCCAATGCCCCCCCAAAAACCACTGAGATTCCATCTTACCCCAGAAAGAATGGCTGTCCTCAAGAAATCAACCAATGACAAATGCTGGAGGGGCTGCAGGGAAAACGGAACCCTTCTCTGCTGTTGGGGGGAGTGTGGACTGAGGGAGCCACTGTGGAAATCAGTCTAGAGATTCTTCAGTAAACTAGGATTAGAAGTCCCAGCTATTTCCCTTCTAGGTATTTTTCCAGAACGGAAAACATCATATCACAGCAATATATGTGCACCCGTGTTTCTAGCAGTACAATCTGTAATAGCTAAGTCATGGAAGCAACCCAAATACCCAGCAACTGAGGGATGGATAAAAATGTTGTGGTATGTTTGTATAACAGAATATTACTCAGCTACAAAGAAAGATAAACTTGAGGCTTTTATAGGTGAATGGTCACAACTGGAGACCATACTCAAAAGGAAATAAATCAGACCTTCATGTGTAAATACCGTATTGTCTCACTAGTGTAAGAACTCACGGGAGTGAATGAAATCTGAGGGGTGCAATGGATGTTGTGAAGGGAAAGGAAATTCCTCGAGGAGGGGAGCAGCTTGGATTAGGGGAAAGAAAGAAATGAGGGAAAATACACATATAAGTACACACAGGATAGCTAAGATAGTTGTGCTACTGATTTGTATTACTTTATTGAAAGGAATAGTTAATGTTTAATTGTTTGGTCAATCTTACACACATATCTGTTTATCTGAATAACCAATTTGAACATATCAATATGTAATATAGCCACCATTGTTAATTTCCTATCACCTTATCTGAAAATATGTATCGTTTGTATTGTTTTTGTGTTACTTTGTAGATGTTCATGTGTCTATTAATATGTTTTCTTTCTTTGATCTTTAAAACAAACAAAATTTCTATCATTTGTGAGTTAATTGGCATTTGGGTTGTTTCCAAGATTTAGGTGTTACAAACTGTTCTGCTATAAACATGGCTGTGCATATATCACTGTCGTATGATGCTTTTAATTCTTTAGAAAATACAAAGAAGGAGAACACTTGGGTCAATTGGCACCTCCAATCCTAGTTTTTGAGGAATCTCCCACTGATTTGCACAGTATTTGCAAAAGTCTGCACTCCAGTGGAGAAGGGCTCCTTTTTGCCCACAGCCTCATTAACATCTGTTACTGGTTGAATTTTTTTATTTTAAAAAGAATTTTTAAAACAATAAAAATGACACACAACTTCAAAACAGAATGATAGTAAAGTACCAATGGTTTTGATATTGCATGTTGTTATCTTCAGAGTAGTTCTTCAGATTATTAGATATAGGCATGCAAAATTGATCAAACAATTAGTGGCCCTTTAACTCACTATGCAGTTCAGGATGGCCTTGAACTCATTGCAATCTACCTGCCTCAGCCTTCCAAGTGCTGGAATTACAGGTGTGCATCACCATGCCCATATTACAAAACATAAATTTATATGAAAATTTGTATGAAAAATAAAATGGGCTAAATACAAAATATCAGCACTGGCATGGGTTATTAATGTACCGATTATTGGTGGAAATTAGGGCTCTTGAGGGAAGAGGCGGGAGGAGTAGGGACAACTTCTGGAAGTGCGCATCACCGCTGCCCTTGCACGGCTCCAGTGGAGTGGCTCTGGCTGCCCTCGTTCCCTTCACTTCCTGCTGAGGAAACAGTGGGACTTGCCCATGGAGTTAGACACTCATAATCAGTGTATTCACCAATCGTGAATAGGAGCAGCCCCCTCTGCTGAAGTTGTGCTTGGCATCGTGACACTTTCCATGTCCAGTGGAAAGAGATTTTCTGCTGCAAAGCGTGCTACTTTGAAAAATTAGCGATTGGTCCTCCTCCACGAAGGTTTCTCCCTACTTCTGAACAAAGTCAAGACGTGGAAGAGGTTAATAGGAACCAAACTGGGTAAGTTTTTGCAGGCACAACTTGCAGTCCCTATCTCTCATTAAGGAGTCTGTCACTTACCAGTATTGACAAGAAAAGGGTCTGCCTCTGATACAGCAACAGATACAAGTTTCTGATCCAAGGGCTGCTGCTGCCTCCCCAGCAGGGATCAGAAAAGGAACGGCCATGGCCCCTTGTGCATTCCTGGGGTGACCATGATCTGAACCGTTTCCCCCAAGAAAGGAAGCATGACAGTAAAACAGATGCGGCTGCTTCCTGAGTTTGAGAAGGGTATGACAGAGAGATTTGTCTTGCTATGTAATACATACGTACCGGTGGATGTTCGTGCTTCAGTCATTGAATGAAGTCCTTAATATGAAAATAGATTCCCATGGGAAAAAAATCACTGAAAAGTAATTACTGGAAAGGCCTTGGCCAGCCTGCAGTCTCCAAGGACACTGAGGGTGAGGGCCTCTGTGCAAGCGCAAGAACTGAATGCTTCGCTCCCTCCCCCTCTCATGGCTCTGATATTCCTGATCTGCTCGCAGACAAACGCACTTCAGAAGCACTCTGAGAGTTTCTTCTGGTTGGATGCTTTGTGGGTCTCAAGGAGAATATCAGCGAATGTGAAATTTCTAAGAAAATTTATAATTTTACACAGATTTGTATTGCTTTTTAAAGGCAAAACCGCCGAAGCAAGTGGAACGCTTCTCTCTGTTCAGTACTGGTACTATGCTGTCTCTTCCTGAATATTCCAATAATTTTCACTTGTATTGTTTTAGGGTAATTTTTTTAACTCTGATATTGATATGTAAAATCAATTTATTTCCATTAAGCATGAAAAACTCTTGCTTTAAAAAAGTTAAGTGCCAGCTTTGGGTCCATGAGCCCAAAACTTACTGAATGGTGAGTTGAGGTGAAAAATCTGAAGTTGATTTTGCATCCACTACCTTGATTTGAAATATTCACAGTATAGACTTACTCACAGACTGGAAGCTAGGGTAATAGCTTCTGCCAGCCATCCTGAAAGCCATTTCAATAGATTCTGTACCTTGGCATTTGTTTTAGAAATAATTGCATGCAAATGTGGCTTAACATCTGTACTACATCTCTTAATCCTAGTCAGGCATTTTCCATTAGAAGTAGTCTGGAAATCACATTAAGGAAAACATATCATCTGTGAAATTATATTCTGGAGATATTAAATAACAAAAAATGGGCAATATTCAGTTAAATCTAGTTCAAAGTGTTTCTTTCTTGACCCCCCAACTGTAAATGTTCATTTCACTTTCCTTTAATTCTAACTTATAAAATTGAGATCGTTTGTTTTTCCAAATTTTCTTATTTAGTTTAATCAAAAGTTTCCTTAAAAATGAATGTGTTTGTATTTCCATGTTGTTATTTTTTGAATGTTTCTCATAATAAAAATTGAAACTTAGTTTTGTATCTGTGATGGCAGTACAACCGAGATAAGTTAAATTTTAACACAGTGTCCCCGAAAGCAACACTCCCCAAGGAGAATTCTGATAGTGAACTGACTGTAAGTATACCACACTCACTAGTGCATTTAATAAATTCGGGAGAGAATGTGACGGCATCACCACGTACGTAGCTATGGGAAACCCAGCAGAAGGAGCATTCCTTGGCAACAAAGTCGTTACTTCCACCATAAGGATTTACAAGAATACATGTCTTATTTTATTCTCAACTGGCCCCAGTACCTCTTCAGAACTTCACTAAAAGAACTCCAAATACTTCAAAAAATTTGTTTATGTACTTGCTCTTTCATTTATCCTTAAAGAGAAAAAGTGGTGTGCACACGCACTAGTGAGAAATTTCAAGTGCGTCAAGGTCACCCCGATTGGCACAGAGTTCTTATGTACCCAGACTGCTCTTTCTCTATCCCGTTCCCGGCCGCCTGCTCTTCATCAGAATTATTTTTCTATGATCTTGCCAGACTGGCTGAGCCGGTCCAAGAAAGACCTCTGGGTCTCTGGCTTTCTGAACGCATCATCCGGCCACGAACATTTGCAAACCTTCATGCAGTGCTCTCCTTCGGTCTGTATGCTCCGCTCCCCAGCCGCTGCACGCATGCGCGTGCCAGGGCCTTGCCTTCTGTTCTCACCAGTGAAAACCCTCTACTCTCTGCCGTGTAAGGGCCTTAACCCTCGGCTCCCACAGCGCCCTGCGTACCTCTGGCATGGCACTCGTGCTATCTGCCTCTCACAGTTGGTCTTCCGGTTTACCCTTACCATCTTGGGATTGGTGGCACTTAGTGGACTTTGCACCTTGGTTCTTGACCTGGTGAGTGGTGTTTCACAGGATGTGCAGAAGTTAGATGGCGATGTATAAATAACGTATATCCATTTTTTCCTATCAAGAGGCTTAATATCCACAGGATTTTTTCCTTTTACTCTGCAGTTGTTCATGAGAAATTCAGCTCCCTATTCGATATTCAAAGAGGTTAAAATACTCTCTCAAACAAAGCCGATAAACGTATGACAAGGAGAAAACATACAGCAGTCGACCAGCACTCTACAAGACTGGCTGATGCCAGAAGTATCTGTTGAGTGCTGGCTTTACTGCCTCTCAAAATGTAACAACAGCTGTGTCACACGCGGGACTACCGTGTTTCGCTTTTGTTTTTTTCAGCCGCCGTAGGCTCATGAAAGATACCTGATTAACATCCCTGGAGAGTCAGGTTGTCGGTGTGCTCGGTGACCAGGTGCGGGTCTCGTCCTGCTCCCAGACAGGAGCGGGGTCACCTGCCGCCTCCTCGATCTTGGCCTTACCTGTGGAGACAGGCTGACTCTGGGTGAGAAGGGTCCACATCTTTTCTCTTCGTGGCTGCTCCGCTGAGATTTCTAACAAGGGTGCCAATTACTGCCACTTACGAGGGCAGCTTTCCGAAGTGAACAGAAGAGGACTGACTGAAACCAGGGTGGAAGATCTGATTCTGACGTCACTGTGTTCCATACCGTTTGTTAATTCCTTGACAACTTTTACATTTGAAAATTAACTTATTTTAAAATCAATGTACAGTCTTGTTTTAGGAATGTCAGTGGGTTCACTGGATTAATAGGAAATAGTTTAAAAATCTCAAATCCTTCAAATATTTCTGATTTCTGTGTGGGGACAATGGGTATCACTAAATTTGGTTTTGTTAATGTTTACCTAGCTTTTCTTTGCTTAAACATAAAAAAAAATTTCTTTTAAAACTCTGGATTCTATTGAATAGGGAGTAATGAATGGGTATATAATCATAAATTAAAAGGTTTAAAGTACTAATTTCCACCAATAATCAGTACATTAATAACCCATGCCAGTGCTGATATTTTGTATTTAGCCCTTTTTATTTTGCATATAAATTTACATTTTTTAGTGTGAGCATGGTGGTGCACACCTGTAATCCCAACACTGTGAGGGCTGAGACAGGAAGATCGCCATGAGTTCAAGGCCATCCTGAGCTGTGTAAGGAGTTCAAGGCCATATGTAGTGAGATCCTGTCTCACAAAATCTGATTATTTATGTTTATACCTTTAGTGAGAAGTATTTGTAAAAGGACAGTAGCACCTTGTGATTATACCCTTTAAATCATCAGGCAATGACAAGCAAAGCTCATGTCCTCGCCGTGGCTGTATCATTGGTCTAACCTATAAAAGTAGACTGCAGCCTCGAAGTTGCTCTGAAACTTGTTTTACAGTTATGCCTACTTGATCTTAATTCTGCCAGCATGAACACTGCTTGAAATATTTTAGTATTAGTTTGCATTTTGCCCTCATGTGTCAGATGTGCACGTAAGACTCAAACAGAAAGTGGACTCCACTCAGTGAATATAGGTTTGCTTCCAAAACAAAAGCAGACAAAATCTAGTCCTGAAAAAACACAGGCAGAGAAGGACCTCAGGAATGGCTCGTTGCATTCCAGGCAGTGGACTGGACCAACTCCCGCTGTGCACTGCACAAATGTCACAGAGCTCGGAACCACGTTCCAGGAGGAGGCAGAGTCACCCACCCGCTCAACGAGCCCCACTAGTCTGTGTGCGGTGAGGTGTGGAATGAGAGTAGCTCCCAAAGGGAAGACGGATGCTTTTACCAAAAATAAACAAACGAATACATTCTTGGCAGACAGAAACAAACACATTTCCTCTTCCGTGTTTCCCATATGATAATAATGTGTTGGTTTGCGACCAGATTTAGCTGCGTCTTCACCATCTCTTCTTAAAGAATTTAACTCTTCCAATGCTAAGAAAACAGAGCGCTACAAGGAAATAGCACCAAAGGACAAATTTGCATGTGAGGATGTGTGCCTTTTACCACTATGCCTCAATCTACTATGCAGCCTACCAATGTATTTTAAATGTTTGCGTTCTACTTAAATAAATGTATTATTAGCTCCATTTTATTTCAGTAATTCCTCTCAAGGAAATTGCGACCTCTAATTTCATTTTGCAAATGTAGGTTTTCATGTAGAGTGGTGTTGGTCTGGTTCATTGCTTATCATATAAAAGAAAAGATAGTTTTTTAAAAATATACACCCATCCATGAAAAAAACAAGAATAAAACTTACAAACTTTCACGAATTAATTCCTCCTAATATTTTCCATAAGATTAGGCCTATTCTTTACAATCTCTTCATGTTCCTGTTACCCAGTGTTACCCAGACTGGGCATGAACACTCTGCTCCCCCTCCCTCTGCCCTTCCCCTCTCACTCCCCATCCCCTCCCTCCCTGGCCTTCCCTCTCTCCCCTCCCTCCCCCTGCTCTCCCCTTCTGTCCCCCGTGCCTCTCCCTCCCTCCCTCTCATTATTCTCCCAAACCCTCACTACCACCTGGACCACCTGCACGTCCCCATGCAGCTGTAGCCCTGCTGCTGGTGATGGTAGGGACGCACACACTGTCCTCCTCTCTGGTGCTGCTACAGCATCTGCTCTTCCATTGGTGCAAATTATTGCTTTCCTTACTCCTCCTTCCACGGAAGTCGCTAAATGTTCCTACAAAAAAATCACAATTATCAGAAGAACCGGGTGTCTGACTTCAGTGTAGCCATTTAGCAATGGTTTCCCTGGTCCCCGTCTCTTTGTTCTGTCTCTCCTCTGCCTCCCACCTCTTGAGCTTTTACTGTACTGCTGGTGCCCTGCTTAATAGTTGTTCACTTTATTCTCAGTAGTTCTGCCTCCTACTGCAGAGACAAGATTGAGAGGCCACCTGGCAAGAAGTGGTGCCTCTCTCATATGCTGCAAAATGAATTTATGTAGCACCTCAGATTATGTCGTTGTGTATCACACCAGGAGTTTGTTGTTTGTTTTGTTTTGTTTTCTTCTGCCAAGCAAGGTAATGCATGTCTGTGATCCTAGCTACTCAGGAGGCTGAAGCAGGAGGATCACAAGTTAAAGCCAGCCTGATCGCTTAGCACAAGGCCATCTCAAAATAAAAATAAAAGATGACTGCAGGTGTAGCTCAGTGCAGAGGCCCTGGGTCCCACCCCAAGAACAAAAGCAGCTTTTTTAAACCTACATCTTCCAAGGCTTTGTCCTGTCAGCTGCATATTTGTTTTTCTGTGCCTTTAAGCTTTTGGGGGTTTTTGGTGCATCTTCCCATCTTTAAAATAAAAAACACCAATAAAACACAATTTTTATATCCCCATTGGGTGTGTATAGTCAAGCTTCCTAATTTTCTTTCTTTTCTCATTCATCTTTTGGCAAGATTATTTACCCTTCAACTTTTATTCCCTCTCCAATAAGTGACGGTTCCATTTCTGTCCTTTCTGCTATTCCAGAATAGCTCTATGGACTGTCAGTAAGAGCCCGCGAGGGCTGCGTCCGTGTTCTGTGGCCCGGACCTGTCACAGCGTGTGAGACTAGCTGATGTCCCTTTTGGTGGTCTTCTCTCCATCTTTTGTTGCCTTTTCTTCCTTCAGTCCATGACTTTGTCTGTGCAACTTTTATCTTTTATAGCCATCTCGGGCTGTACAATATCATTTTTTGGTAGATTTGTTAAAACGCCTGGTCTCCAGTTCAGATAAGAAGTGCCCAGCAAGAGAATTTCTCCACAGCTGCCCAATGGCTGCCGGACCATCACACTAGCTTAGAACTGCCCCTGTAGAAGACACCACCGCAGCTAGTCCACACTCAGCGGCAGGCGCATCATCACCTACTGCGCTGATTTTCAGGTCTCTACATATTTTACTGTATCTCATGAATTTAAGGCATAAGGGTCTAGTAGAAACATCTACCTAAATATCCTGCAATTACCTCTAATGTAGTATTTTCAAGTGGAGCAAATGTTCTTCCATTTCTTAAACCTCTTCTTGGTGTCCTCTTATCTTGCTAGGGATGTCACTGTCTTCTCTTACTGTCGTTCCACCATTGCTGTCACTGATGTGCGTGTCACACACTCTCATACCACCCTCTTGGCACATTGCTCCTGCGGTTCATTCCACCTCCGCTACTTGGGTCCATGACATAAGTAATCTTCTGGTGAATGTTTAGACATCTTAGTCTGCTGGCTGCTTTCAGTCTAAACTCACGCTCAAGCTTGGTACTTGTCTTCTTTAAAAATAAAACCTGAATCCACTTTGCATCTGGAGATATGAGAATTCTCTTTGTCTGATGTGCAGGACTCTTCGCAGTCCCTGTCTCTCCAGACTCATCTGTCCCCATTTCTGCCCTTTTTGACTCACCTCCTGCCATACCAGAATTATCACTTTCCTCAGCACAATTCCAAACCCTTACTTTCTCTTTGAGACTAGGAAGATATCCCTTCTTACAATATGGCCAAACTGTTCTTACAATTTCTCTGGCAATATATTTTTTCTCTAATGCAGGGAATTATAACCTGTGCCCCCTGGATTGAATTCAGGAGTTATGTGGACCTGAATGGGAAAATATTCTCATTTTCACATATAATAAAAATTTAATATTTTCTTGTATCTCAAACATAGGCAACAAACCACAGTATTATAAGCAAAATCTGTCTTTGTCGCCAATAAAAATCAAAGTACTTTAATATCTTATCCCAGTTGGAAAAAATATCTAGAAATATTAGTACTTCAAAAATAATAGTGTTTCTTAAACTTACCACTATGTATATTTATTTTATGCATTAATAAAAAGCATATTTATTAAGAATTCACAAATGTGGTTTTTTTAATACTTTGAAAACTGAATCTAACCTAGTTGTTCCCTTTCAAACTTATTTTATTTTGTTTATTTTATTTCATACAACTATATTTTTCTTTTCTGGAAAAGTTATCTTAGGTTTTATCAGATTGTCAGAGGGGCTGGGGAAGCATAAAACAAAATGAACCGGAAGTCTCCACGAGTGACACACGCTGTGTTTCATCTTAGTTTACAAGGCTGTTTTCCCCACTGTCCTCAGGATGAAGAGACAGCTTTCATTCAC
This sequence comes from Dinomys branickii, assembly GCA_004027595.1. Lineage (NCBI taxonomy): Eukaryota > Metazoa > Chordata > Mammalia > Rodentia > Dinomyidae > Dinomys > Dinomys branickii. The sequence continues at coordinate 154,881 of PVLD010002287.1, forward strand.
TTTTTTGTTCATGTGGCCAATATAGTTCACAGTATCTAGTAGCTCCTGAGAAAGTGTTGACTGGCTAACAGACTAAAGAAGTTTAAAATTACCTGTCAAGAAAAAATATCTTAAAGGGAGGGCAGTGTTTCTGAGTATGATCATAGATGCACTAGGGTGGTTGTTAGATGCCTACTGCATGCTGCAAGCCAAATCATTTAAACCTGACTGTCTCGGAATATAGCCCTGGATTTGTGGTTGTAACAAGCACCTCCAGAAATTACCCGACCTGCTGAAGTTTGGAGCCTGAACTGTAACAGATACTATCCATGGCAGCCTTAAAATAAATAAATAAATGAGATTTTACAAATAACTTCAACTTGCCTGCAAAACAATTCCTCAGTAGCCGCACTGTACTCAGTACTTTCAAGGTTGTGGAGTCTGTGCCTTAGTGAGGCAAGGCTAAGCACTCTTTCAAAATGTAGACTGAAAATTTTTCTGACAGGTGTCTCTGTGGATCTGGCTCTCCAAGGTGCACGCTCTCTGCTCCTGGTTGGCTCACTGCAGACCGTGTACCAGCTCCAGTTCTGTGATTCATCTGGTTTATAAAATATTCCAACTTGAAGGCTTCCAGGCTTCAGTGCTCTTACATTCACCTCTGCGGTTGGGTCTAGGTAGACTGTTGTTTTCGAAATCGTGCCGGGGAAGGGCGAAGAAATGTGACTTTCCCAGGTCAACATGTCATCCTGGCCACAACACAAGGGCCTCAGTGCCCCTGGGCCAGTTTTCATCAGATATTGAACAGCCTGAAAATATGCAACCAGAACAACAAACAAAACTGTTGGAATGGGAGAAAGACCAACCGTCAATTTATATTTACTTATTATTTTAAAGTTTGATTTATTCTCTATAGTGCAAAACACTCCTATGAGTTTTAACTTTTTCTTTATTTTTATACCTTTAATGTGGAGATCATTATGCCACTCAAGTCTAATTTTACCTCAAATATGAGACACAAAAGTTTTAAGCCTGTTAAAGAAAAATTTGAACACCCTTTCCAGCCAACCCCAAGAAACAAATCATAGTTGAAAATATTTTCCTTCATTAAGAAAAATGAATATAAAATACCCATTTTCTACGGGAAAAAAACATGTTAATTATTTTGAGTCAGGGGCTTGCTCAAATGTTAGGTTCTCCAGAGTGAGTTCAAACATCTTACCTCAGCTTCTCAAGGTGGAGACATAGCAGACATGCGTCACCAATGTGTTACTTGTGTTCAATTTCTTACAAGTTATTTTGTGACGCAACACTTACCTGTACTAGCCTCTTGCTTTGCTGCACCACGATTCTAAAGAGAAAACAGATCTCTCTTCATTTGGGTGGGGGAGACTTTGATTTGCATCATGAGTGCTCTGACAGACTTAAAGCTATTTCGAAACTGATACACTGTTGGGAGTATTTTTGCATCCATTGTAGTAAGTAATAGTATTTTATATATAAGACGACTTTAGTAGTTTTTCTTAAAAAAAAAAACTATAAGTGATAATGATAGGTAATAAATATTAAGGGTATAATTAATAAGGATGAAGCTTATGGGTCTGAGCACTTTTCTAAGTTATTTCTAATGCTGTGCATGTAACAACTCAGTGACGGTGTTGCTTGTTACCCCCCTTCTAAAGAGAGGGCGGCGAAGCTAAGTATCTTGGTCAAGGTTACACCGCTAGTGAGTGTTGATTAAAAGTGGAGTCAGTATCTCAACCCCCAGCACACTGTCTCCAGAGCCAGAGTTCTTGTTTTCAATACCAAATGACCTCTTTACTGTTTTAACAGAAAACTATAATGATCCATTTTTAACTGAAGAGTAGATTCCGTCTGAAGTTAACATAGAAAGCCCATCGCAGGGCATTACCCTTGCCTTCTTACTGTTAAAGGGGTCTTTGGTGCTTATTTGAAACAGATGCAAACACTTAAAACATCCATTCACATTGCATTTCCCTGTGATTTGCTGGACTCTGTGAGGTTGTCTCCAGGAGACTCACTGCTAAGTGACTGTCTGATTTCATTCATTCGCCTTTAAAAACCTGCAAATTCATGGATCTGTTAAAGCTTGGTTGGCCAGAGGTTTATTAGTACCTCTTGCTAACATCTTGTCTCTGTCTGTTATAGAAAGCTTTAAGGCAGTTATGAGAAGAAATTGGGTGGGTTTTTCAAAGCAGAGTTTCTCTAAGCAAATCTGTTGGCAAGATATGATGACAGGCTAATGGTTGTGCAGTTTATTTTCACATACATTTGACTCCAGGAATTATTCATTGTGGGTTACTTAAAAGCCTCTGCCTTTAAAATGGGTTACTTTCTTTTAAATTATTGTTTTGCATCAAATTTGAGATTAAGTGCCCCTTTGCACAAATTTTAACTCTTTATTGGTTCCTAGGCTCTCTGGTTGTGTAAGTGTTGTCTCTTCTAATTTTGCATGCAAAGTGACAAGGGCAAGAAAATGTCACTGTGAGCACACTGTGTGGGTAATGCTACATCTCACGGCCCCAAGGCTGGATTCATGGTGGTACCCCCCCCAGTAACAAGAATGCCTTGGCATAAGTGTTTTGGTAAACCATAGTTTCTGCTTAACAAATAAGCAGGGGTGGCTTTTAGAGGATCAAAAAAGAAAAGAAAACATCTTTTGTCCCAATCTAAACATATACGATGTCTTTTTGATGTTTCATAATAGCTGCCAGAATGTTCTTTATGCGAAGGCTTACCTCTGTGTTTATCACTTAGAATCGCATATGGGGCAGGTTGGAGGAAACGCTGTAGGTTTGAGTTACTCTTAGACTAAGTGAAGTTTCCCTTTCAAGTCAACTTTGCTGCTAGCGGGCCTTTGCTGTCCCAGGGAAGTCTCAGGCTCCTCAACTGTGGAGGAGGTGTAGAGCAGGTCTCCTTTCGGGGACAGCGCCTCGGATACCTGCATCTCTTCAGTGGTGGCTGTTCCCTGCTATTGTATCAAATCTCCTGTGTGTTTTTATCATTGCACACTTTCATGAAGTTTCCTGTTCAGATTCTTCTCCAAGACTGAGGCTCACTCCTCCGTGCCTCTCATCACTTCTGACCAGTCCCGGCTGGCGAATCAGCATCTCAATACTTTTTTTTTCCCCCTGAGGCACACACTGTGATATCGTATGTCATTTGGATGCTCTTGAAGGAGTGTGAGGTGGTGCTGCTTCTGTACGGAGGTTAATTTTTAGGGTTCAGTATAAAGAGTGTCTTAGCGATTTTGAAGTTCTGGTGACCCTTATTTAATTTTGGTTTTGTGGGGAGAAGTCTCTGTCTGAGATTTTGTTGTTTTTTTGCTTTTGTTTTTGATCTGTTTTATTGTTATGAGATGGAGTGACATCTCATTTTTAAGGATGCTTATGACCCTGTTAAATAGCAGCCCCAAAAATTGTGTGGCTTGTTTTGATTTTAACCAAAGTTACAGCTGCCTAGCTGTAAAGCAGTCAGTTTCTCTTATTATGACTAGTTCTTCAACTTGTACTGTTTTAAATTGCCTGCAATTAGCATATTTCAACCTTATTTTTAGGTTTAAATTGCAGTGTGAGAGTGTACTCTCCTCTTAGCTAATTAGTGCTATCAAGGAACAGTAGGTTACCTCATTAGTACCATGTGCATTTAATTAAAGAAGAGAAAATTGGAGTTAACCTCATGGTTAATATTTTCACAGAGTGCTACAATGCCAACACCTTCAATTGGAGTCACACCCCTGTGTATCTAATTATGCACTAGTGCCAAATAAGGTTAGCAAGGGTACTACAAGGCTGTTGACAAAATAATTTAGATGAAAACGTGTTTGCTGGATTCTGACAGTAAAAATAACTTGAACAGTTTTCTCCCAGTCTTCATTTGCCAGCATCAAGTGACACAGTTCGTCATAAGAAATGGTAGGAAAAGGCTATTTTGGGAGCTGTTTTTCCTGTCTGAATTAATGCTGCTCTTATCATGAAGAACACAGCTCACCGTCATGTAAAGCATATATGATCCGCTTCTTAAACAGAGCCCCTGAAATTCAGAGATGTATTTGAAAAGAATTATTTATAAGATGTAATATTTACATGCATCAAACCACTACAAATACTCCCTGACACCCTTGCTTTTCTGGTGTAGTTATAATTTCCCCTGTGTATCTTGTGAATGGGGATCATCCTTTCATATCATATGTGAAGTCTAAGGGTATGTTGTCACATGGTCTGTTCAAATGCAGTGTAATCCTTTTGCCCTTCAGACAAAATCTTTGAAATGTCTAATGCTACTTAAGTAAAAAATGACATTCTATGTCATTTATCAATAAATAATTGCTTTACTTTTACAGATAAAAATGCAAACTCTATGTTAGAGTGTATGGGGTACTTCTCAATGCAAATGGAAAAACTCAACAGGTTTTAACAGGTATTATGGATTGGAGTTGCATAGTTTTAGATATAATTTGATGGTGATGGCTGTGATATAGTTACACAGAGCCAGATAGCTTAAAAGAGATTATTGTGCTTGTTCTTACATTTCATCTCAATGCAGTATTTACATTGATCGGTATTGGCTATTGTCAATTATAAGTGAACAGTTAGCTTTTACAAAGTTACATGGAACTAAATTATAAGGCTAAAGAACACCGCTTTCTCCAAAATCTCAGTACAACTGACACCCATAGAAGTATTTATAAATATTGGCCATGATCCTACTTTGGAATTGGAAACTCAGGTTCCTACAGCAGGATCGTGATAGATAATGTTTTGGTCATTGGTTCATACTATGATTCACATATGTGATTTGTATCTGCCAAATTACTCCCACTTTTACAATCTCTACTGGTAGGAACTGTGAGATAAAGATAGGGTAGTCTTTTCTGGGCTGACCTACTGAGATGACAATAATCCCCCAAACGTAAATCTTAAAAATAATAATATACATTATGAGCATAAACCTTAGGACTGAAAACAAATCCAACTCCTGATTCTTTTTGTTTAACCTAGGAATTGCTTCCAGAAACAAAATTATGTGTCTGTGGCCACTCTTCTGGTGATGGGCATCCTCACAACACATTTGCAGTAAGTTCCGCTGGACAATTAGCCCTGCAGCTGCTGAGCACGAGGCCACGCTCCCCTGCATTAGATTAGCTGTGCTCCCGCTGGCACAGGTGACCGAGAGCGGGCTGGCGTGAAGACACAGCTGGGACTGGCTGGTTTTCTGTTATGTCTTGTGTTCTGGCTTCTCTGTGTTTCATCGGATAAATAGTTGAGTTTCTTGTGAGTTGAAGGCACAAAGGTTCACCTTAATAGCATAAAGTCTGCAGCACCGGTATAATTTCTTGAACTTTCAGGGATAATTTGATGAAAGAGCATTGGTATGCACAAAATAGATTGCCATCGTTTATATACTGATCCAATACACATTTTAGAAACACATGCTGTCCCCTATTCTGCAATTTGCCCTATAAATACCCCAGGGCCTAATGTGCAGTGTGTGTGTGTGTGTGTGTGTGTGTGTGTGTGTATTTTTCCTGCTACTAGAGTGTAACTTGTCTCTTTGGACTCTCATATTCAATAAAAATTATATTTCTGACCCAGTTTACATACTAGGTAACCTTAGAATTGAGTAATAATTCAGAATTGTCCATTAAAGAATTTTTAAATAGAACAACTTTATGTTTATGCTTAGCATGGATTCTACCTATGTTATTAAGAAATCTCTAAATATGTAAGATCATGTACATTAATAGTATTTCTACTTGTTTCCTTATGAATTGATAGTTATTTAGTCTCAATAAGACACAGTTTTCCAAATTTGACTCACTCAAATTTTTTTAGCTAACCTGCACATAATACTTCCTAATTTATAGAAAACAATACAGTAAGATTCTGAAAATCAAATACAGTAATCAGTTTTCTTCCTCAATTAAGAAAAATCATGATTCCATACCACAGTTTAAGAAAATATCATTTTTTTCAATATAGAGTCAAAGTGATATGGAATTCTATTATTTACAGAAAATTTACAATGTTTTAAAAACTGTTGGCTGTTAAGTAAAAGTCACCTCAGAAGTGAGTACAGAAATAGCATAGTATATTATAGAAATACTAAATATAGAAGACTAGTGGTAAGTGTTGTTTGTGGAGGGTTCGTGATTGTGTGAAATGATCTGATTTGGGGCCTTACTCATTTTCATCCTGAAGTGTTTGACCTTCTTGAATTTTCATTGTAATAATATTTGAAAATATAATAGAAATTTAAAAGTAGTGGCTTTGCTGCACTGATGGAACTGAATTTATATGGAAGGCTAAAATCATCTTAATTTCTAAGTAGTCTGCATATAGTTTACAGGAAGATACGTTTACTGTAAACTTCTAATTATGTACTTCAACTTAGTAAAGAGGGTATACTCAAAAATATGACTTAAAAATTAGCACACTGAAAGTGGGTCAGTGTTCCTAATTTGTGAAACTTTTCTCTGAAAGAATTTCAGTAGAAAACTTGTTTCTGCTGGACTGAATTATGAGCTGATGTAACTGCTAATACTGTTTGTGCTCTATCTAAAACTACTGCTACCATTTTCTTTGTCTCCAAATAACTAGTGTAAAGAAACATTTGTATTTTCACTGACATATTCTCAGAACGGAGGTGAGGCAGGGATAAAGTAGCTCACCAAAGGCCATAATGTGCATCAAGCCAAAGGCTGAATTACAACCCTAGTTTATGATGACCTGGTCTTTCCAAACCTGTGCCGAATTATTCATGGCTGCCTCAAGCCCTATATTGAACAAAAGTCTGACGTTCTCTGTGTCTGAGTCATATGGTCTCTCAGATAGAGAGAATGTCTGCTGAGTTTCTGAGGGCTGCTTTGGCCAGAGACAAGAGGAACCAGGGTTCACGTGTGCCAGGTGCTGTTTCTCCCTCCCGGAGGTTTCCAACCTTAATGCTTCACCTGAGTTACAGAAGAACTTTGACTTTTCAGATTGCTGTGTCTTGGCTTTTACAACTCAAGAGAAACATGCTTGAATTTTATGGAGGAGGTGTTTATTTTCCTTTACTGATTACATAGGACGTCAACTTGCTTTCTGCAAGCTAAAATAGCTGTACAGTGTGATTTAAAATCAAGAAACAAACTAAAACAAGCACCATCTATTATTCATAGTTGACAATTTCTATATGATGGGCATGGATCTCTTTAATATTCATTAAATTTTAAAAGTATCAACATACTGGAGTGGTAATCTACTAACCAGGAACATTGGTGGGCCAAAAGGAGAAAAGGTATAAAAAGAAGTAGAGGCATTCAAAACCAATTCCATTCCTTTATCATCAGCATAACTAACATCTGTACAATACTCTGGACTGTTGGAGTAGTTAGTGAAATTTCCTGGCGCCCTACATAATGTCTATCAATGACTTAATTTAATATCACACATATTATTTCATGGCTGTGAACATTCTCAAATAAAATGCCACATGATTTTAGATGTGTTTCAAAATGTCAGATGAAATGAATTTTACCCTCTCCCCCACTCATGCTTGCTTAAAAGTATAAGTTTATTAACAAGACTGAAGTAAAACATCGTAAATTGCATGCAAAAAAAGACACAAGCACCACATGTAGATGGACCTCTAAATTATCTTAAATAAATAGTGCTGCATGTGTCATATTACATAGATGTCAAAGTGTTCCATCATTACCTTCTTTCATGTGTTAACTGAACCAAGTCAGTAACACCATGTGTAATACAAATATGGTGTGTTTCACAAGGGTATTTCTTCTGTTTGGGGTTCACTCCTAACCATCAGTCATTAGTCATTCTCTGACTACTGTATGTCTAATACCACATTATTGAACAGTGGTGACATTTTTTGGATCAAGTAATAAATTGCACTTCTTGAGTCTCTATAAATTCATTGTGATACTTGACTGTAATCATATGAACCTGTATGATTATCTTTACATGGAAACTGTAATCTGAAATTCGATTCACATTTTGTACTTAAAGAAAATGCTTGGGATCCATAGAATATGTTTGATGTTCTAAGAATACTATAACATCCTTATTATAATTTTTATTTCTTAAAAAAAGACATTAATTTCTAGTTTTAAATGACGAGAGTATGAAAGGAATAGGCCTTCATTGGAAAGATTACTTTGCAGTACTTTTCTTAGTGTGTACTTACAGTACGGAATACTTTGGTTCACGCTGAAGAATCGGCACCCCTTTGTCTTTTGGGTTCTCATTCCTCCCTGTTTTTCCTCCTGCCCAATCTGGTCTCCTTTTAAATCTGCAGAAATGTTTGCCTTTTTGTTTCCTACAAATCCCACTTTCTTAAACTTTTTAATTTATTTGTGTTTTAAAACTCCCATATAAAAGAAACCGTGCAATACGTAACTTTCCATATTGAACTCATCTTACTCAGCACTGTGGTTCCAGGTTCCGCCCATTCACTTACAGATGGCAAGATTGCATCCTTTTTGAACAATGCTTGCTTTTCAAGGTCCTTTCCAGTTGGTATTTGTTTTAACTCTAATCTGAAAAACTAAAACGCTTCCACTTATTTTACTTTTCTTTCAACCTTTACTATGATGGTAGATTATTTTCATTTTCTCAAAAAGCTTGCAAGTGGGTTACTATCAATATGGTAAATTTTGGTTCTGGCATCCCTATCCCAAGATAGTAACCCAAGTCCTCTCTGTAATGAAACCCTGCAGACACCTCATCTGCCCAAATGACCTCGTTAACACCTACCTGCACCTACCTCTTGTTGTTAGTCTAACCTACAAGTTTTCACACCTCAGTGAAAATTATTTTGCGTAGGATTTTGCCTGTGAGCTCTGACTGCTAAGACAGTTATGAACAGTGCTTAAGATCTTTTTTTTTTTTTTTGTCTTTTGGGTCTTGTTTTTAAAGCATTTAGAATTGGGCCAAGCAAATCTTTTGATGAACAAAATACTTTGCACCTGTAAACCAAAAATGAAATACAGCTGGCCTTCCTCTAGGCGATTTGTTCCTCGCTCAGATTAAGTTTACCGACCATGTTAGATCCTTCACCCTCCAGTTCCTTTTGCTCTGTTGTGACTGTGCTGAATGTTTCTCTTTCATGAGGATCCTGATGGTTTTTATTTCTCCCTCTCTCTCTCTCTCTCTCTCTAATTCATCTTTCTCTTTAAATTTTACATAAATCCTACCCATCATCAAATAATACATTTCCTGGGCTGCAGAGTCATTGGATTGGCAAAATTCTTGACTGTTTTCAGCTTCATGTTCTCAATCTGTAAAATTAAACCATTAATAGTACTCTTAGACTGATAATGGAGATTAAGTCTGATAAGCCTGAGTTCTTAGCCCGCTCACTAACATGTAGTGAGTGTGCAGGGGATGTTGAGTCTCCAGGAGAATCAGTGTTCTCTGGCTTGGACAAAGAGGCAATCTGCTTAAAGTAAATTAAAATATGAGTTTAGTATTACCACCAGAAGAGGCGATGGCCATTATTCTGTCCTGGCTACAATAGAGGTCAATGTTCTGCCCTGAGAAAAAATTATTTATGTGCATTAATTTAACTTAAACAGTAACTTAGAAAAAATATTATTCAAATGCTTTGCAGTTTTTCAAGTGAAAGAGAGATAAATCGAACAGAAAGCAAAAACCTGCTTCAACAAACTTAAATGATGTTTTCTTGGCAGACACAAGAAATCATACCAATTTTTATGGCAGCACAATTCATCATTTCAGGAGGCAGCCTGTATACCCATCAACTGATGATTGGATAAAGAAAATGCCGTAGCTATATATAATGAAATACTACTCAGCCATAAAGAAGGACAAATTGGAGACATTTCTGGGAAATGGATGCAACTGGAAAATACAGTGTTGCATGAAATAAACCAGACACGCAAACGTAAACACCTGTGGTAGCTCTCATTTGAGTAAGGCGCTGTACAGACAAAGAGAAAGTCCAGATAAGGAAACAAGGGAATGGATCTAAACTGATGCAATTAGAGACCATCCTCATAAGCGAAATGAATCAAACCCACATGTGTAAACATCATTTTGTCTTCCTAGAGTAAGACTCTGAAAGAGTAAATAAAATCTGAAAGGCGCAATAGATATTGGGAAAGAAACTGCAAATCGAAAAGCCTCCAACTGACCAAGGGGAAATTGTGAAGGGGAGGGGAAGAGGAAGAGGAAGCAAGTGCAATGAGGATGAGCCACGCCCAAGAACCTAGGAACCTGCATAATGCGAACGCTGTCTGCCACAGACAAGCCGGGATTAATAAAATCAGCGACAACGGGGCTGGGGTAGGGGCCGGAGGAAGGAGGGGAGGGAAAGGAGTGAAAATTAGCCTGACACGCTGTGTACGCGTAGCCACTCCCGAAGATGACTGCAAGCTGCATTAGCGCACGTTAACGTGTTCTAGTAATTGTTTTGAAAAATAAAAGAGAGGAGCAGTGATTATCCCTCCCACCGACTGCCTGCCTCCAGCTAGTGCACATAAAGGTACTGCAGTGTTAGCAGCTCCATGTGGCGACCCCAAATCACACACACTGTGTTCTCTACTATAAATGCATTTTCAGGAAATAACTAGAAGTTAAAGATAGATTACTGTTTTTTAGTAGAGTTCATAGTTTTAAGCAGCATGCTACAGACAACTAGGGAAAAGGTAGTAATGTTTTTCTAGAGTGCTTTTCTGAAACCTTGCACTGCAAGATTTTACTCTGCGCTAGTGTAAAGGTAGGTAGCACAGACGCGAACACACAATGCAGCAGGATCGATTACATTTGTCGTTTAGCTGTGTTGATCTCTAAGTGATTTTTATTCACTGGCAGATTGATGTTGGTACTAGGGTTCTTCAACAAGAAATGTGCTCTAAGATAATAAAATATTTCAAACATTTCCACTTCAGGTGACCTTGTTAATGTCCTAAATATATAATGCAGTGACCATGTTTAAGGCTACTGTGAGAAACCTTCCAGATGCTTCATAGGAAACAGAATTAAAGTTTTTGCTTTGAAAGCAGTGCTTGATATTTGTATGCAACTTTTTGATTAATCTTTTTCTTCCCTGGTACAGTAGTAATTATCTTTTTACACCTCACTCCGCTGGGATGTAGCTCCCCGAGTTCAGGTCGTTCTAGAGACCTCTCCGGAGTGATGGCCTCTCACCTTCTATTTTATCACAATATTTGAGATTGCCGGGAATTCTCTTGATGTCTGCTCCAAGAAGGACCAGTCTCAGAGCTTTTCAATGGAGGTTCCTCTTTGAAATTTATAATGAATAATTTACTCCCCTTGATGATTCACCAGAGCATTAGTATGGCAGAAATGAGAGGCTGATGAAAGGATTATTTATTTAGTTACCTGGTGTTGTTGTTGTTAATATATTTTTCATTAAATCAATTGATACCCATGCTAGAATATGTATGTGGCAATAACATGAATTTATGGCGCCTACCGGGGCACATGTAGTTTTCCTTTCATATATTAAACTTATTTGTAATGAGCTATTAGCAATAGTCTCTGCGTAGGATACATAATGTGCAGTAGCTGCTACCAGTTCAATCTATTCCTGCATATTTCTGACTATCACATAACAAAGTGTACATCCTCTACTCATGATGACTATTTCTGTCCCTTGTACATTTCTGTAATCATTTTAATATGCTAATAATGACAAAATTACAGAAAATAAGCCAGCTTGATATGTGAAACTTTGTGGCATGTATATAACACAGAACTATTCATATATATCATACATGCATGATCCATAGTGTAAAAGAATGTACATGCATTTTTGTTCACCTATGTGTTCAATTCTTTTTTTTTCTTTATCATATTAAAGCTAAATTTTTTACATCTGTTATTGTTATTAGGTGAATGAATTGTTTGTATGCACAGGATTGAGAAATGTAATTTTTATCACTGGTTGAGTTTATATGCCTATGAATTTATATCAAAATATTTCTATATTTTTCTTACTTCAGCACCACATATACCAAAATATTTGTAATAACTGGATTTTTACCCACTGTACTACACAGGATTATCAATTCTATTGTTATTAAACTTGGAAACTGTATTCTACTTTAAATCTTTAGTCAGAAGAATTCACAAAGCTTCTTGATGCCAGAATTCTGCTATATTCTAGTAATCTAATATGTCATATAATTTAGACAAACTAATTTACTGTCCATCACTGATAGTCCATTTCTCATAGATTCACATTATTGATAAGATAAAGGATAAAATTTTGTACCAAGTTAAGGATTTCAAAATGTAAATTTATTCATATTTAATGCTGAGTATTCAAAAAGACTTAGGCCCTCACCACTTTTCCCATTTAACTCATGTGTTCTACTCCATCAGACCTCAGCCTGTTCTCTCTTAAAAGAAATATTGTGAGATATTTTGCAATATTGGCAGGAATAATCTACCCTTCAAATATTGAGTAATTGTTATGATGTTGCAGTTAAGTTGATGTATGTTATATACAATTAATATTTTAAATATAACACTGTAATCTTATTTAAATTTTCTATGTAAAATATTTAGTCTGGCTTAAAACAGATGGTATAAAAATGAAATTAATTTACTCATCTTAAGAAGCTTAACCGAGAGAGAGGCATCAAGCAAACATCTCAGAGATAAATTCTTATGTATTAATTTTGTGAGCCTGCACATTTAGTTTTAATTCTGTATATCTATAAGGCAAGTAGCCTGCTTAGTTTTTCTAAATGTTGCTGAGTACATGTAGCTAAGAAAGATGATGAAAACGAGGTACGCTTCATGGATTGCTTTTGCAGTTACCATACATACAACTTGGCTACTTGTGGCCTGTTGAGGGTACTCCCAAGGTCTCAGTCAGATCTTTTAGATGCTTTAGTAATAGAATGAAGCCTTAGAAAAGAAAAATTCAATGGTTGACAATTTTTTCCTCAAATGTTTCAGCATGAATTGTGAAATTCTGGATTGTTGATTTATTGTTCAGATTCTTTTACTAGGATTTCAGGCAGAGGGGGGGAAATACTCAACTTTTCAAAGGTGTGTAGGACATTTCAAATTTAGTTTGTAATGTGCGAAGGAATAAGCCTAGTGCTTACCCAGTCTTTATCATTTCCCTTTATGTAGACTGCACACTCAAAAAAACTTGATTTCTCCAGAGAGGAATAAACCCTGGCTTTTCAAGATGTCTACTTAAAGTCTGTCACAAGCGTATGTCTTACCAGTTGAAGACAATTGTTTAGTGGTTCTTTCATGCTACTGCGATCTCAAAAGGCCAAAGAAGTAAATAAAGATGGCGTGTTAAGCGTGGTATTGAAATCTGAGGCATTTAATATGTAAATCCCAGGATGAAGCCTTGGTTTGCCCAGCTTAAATTCTAAGCTCCGTGTGCAGTTTTATTCTGTAAAATGTACTCACTTGTCAACTGACTACCTAAAACTTTAGAAATAAGTATAGAGACTAGAATTCCATAGAGAAATCATGGTTCTAGAGGAACCCTACAAATTGTCTTGCACCATCAGGGCTACCATGATTCGTGGCCGCCCTGTTTTGTTCCTGACACGGCACAGGATAAACGATGGCTTCACTCCTCTTACTCTTAAGTTGCCCGCGCTCACTGGCTGCTCCGCGTCTGCCGCCTTCACTGCTGAAGCCTTGTGATCATGTGCAAAACAAACCCCCAACACGGGCTTGTTTTCTTGATCTTATCCCAGTGTTACCCCACAAACAAACTCTGGACTGATTTCACTCTGTTCTCTCACACCGAGTCCTATTTTTCTTCTCTAAATAGCCTGTCTCTTTATCATTTCTGCTTCTGCAACTCTACTCATTTACTATCCTCCAGGATTGCTTCTTCGTTTACATACCCCAGATAGCTAAGGTCATTGTGCTACTAAGTTCTATTAGTTCATTAGAAGGAACAGTTGGTGGCTATATTATTTGATCAATCTCACACGCCTGTACCTGGTAATCTGAGCAACTACTTTGAAGATAACAGTATGCAATATAGAAACCATTATGAATCTGCTATCATCTTGTTTTGAAATTCTGTATTGTATTTATTGTTTTCTCATCTCTTTTTTTGTCTCTTTAAAAGAAAAAGAAGGTAGCTTCTTCATCAGTGCAGTCTGTAGCAATTAAACCTGTTTTGGTTCTTGAATTTCTATATTCATCTAATTTACACTTTTGTAATTATTTTTACCAAGTCATCCGATACTCTGTTCTTTTCAACTCTTATTTATTGAACAGGTATAATGTGTCACTTGCAACACCAAGCCAGCTTTTCAGTGAAATGCTAAGAAGTCAACTACATTTGACAAATTTAGACTTTGAAGGTGGGGATCATGTAATTAAGGACTCAAAAATCTATAGATAATCTAAAGACAGAATTCGCTGTTGTACTGAAGAGTTAGAGTTAAGTAGATGCAAAAGGTTTAAGATGAAGTTTTAAAAAGAAACATTGGCAAACAGTCTTTGGAAATATATGCCAAAATTATATATATATATATATATATATATATATATATAATTGAACTTGTAGTGCTTCTTTTAAACAAAATTTTTTAATTGCACTGGGGATTAAACTCAGTAACTTTGACTTGAACTCAGCCCTTTTTTTAATTTTGAGACAGGTTTTTTTCAGTCACTAAATTTCCAGTTTCGGAACAAACTTTAGCTCTTTCTGCCTCAGCCTCCCAGATTCAGGTATATGGCATCATGCATAACTTTAATCCATTTGTGAAGAAAGACCTTTAGTAGCCTAAAAAAGTCTAAATGATGTTGTGCATGTAACATAACTAGACAAAGCTAGTTAGGGGCATCCTTGGGCGAAGCAGGAAGAAATGATTGGAATGAAAAAAAACTTGGAATTTGTATATCCAGCTTAGGGGATATCATCTACAAATAAACAGTACTGGCAATCGTAACTATGAGAAGGACAAAATAAGGGAACATCACCACAAACTTGAGGAAGAATACAGTGTTTTATTTTCAAAGCTATGTGGATAATTGGAAAAACAGAAGAAACTGGACTCCTGGGGTTTTCTCCCTCGCTGTTGTGTTTGCCTGATTCTGAGCCCTGGTGCTGTCTAGAACCGAGGGCGGACAGGAGGCCAGGGCAGAACAGTAGGAAGCTGGAGGGGCCGACTTCACTGAGACTCAGTCATGCAGCAGAGGTGAGCGCTGCACTGGAGATGATGCCTCTTTGGAAGTTGTAGGATCAGCAGACAAGAGGTGCATAATGTTGGAGAAGCTCAGGAAGAGGACAGGGGCACAGAGAAGTCAGAGACACTGAATCAGGGAAGAGAGAAGCCCGGAAGGACGTGAATGCGAGACAGAGGAGAGGGCTGGCAGCCAGTGATCTAGGGACAGTGGAAGGCGGACAAACACGCACACGCACACACATATACTCACACATGCACACCCACATTCTCACCTACACACACGCACGCAGTCACACGCACACTCACATGCACACACTTGCACATGCACCTAGTTGCTACTATCTACTTTTTAAAGATTTTTAAAATAACCACTTTAGGCTCACAGAAACAG
>PVLD010002288.1:0-145052 GCA_004027595.1 Dinomys branickii
TTCCTTTCCTTTCTGTCCACTTTCACTTTCCTTTCATTTTTTCTTTTCTTTCATTTTCCCTGGTTGCTGTCCCTCCCTCCCTCCTTTCCTTCCTTCCTTCCTTCCTTCCTTCCTTCCTTCCTTCCTCTCTTTCTTCCTTCTTTCAGAAAAGTGAATGCAACGGAAGGAAGTAGGAGACAGAAATGAGACCTCAGCAGGCATGAGGGTGAAGGGAAAGGTCTGTGTCAGGAGTGGAGGTCAACCAGAGGACACATAAGGAAAGCAGGGCCTAGAGAAACCTAAAATTTCACATCAAATAGAAAGCACTTGTGGCAAATGAACCACATGTATAACTCTCCTGGCTTTCTCACTGTTCATCATTGTGTAGCTACGCATTCTTTTCCTGCTTGCTGAAGGGTCGCTGTGGAGGTTTCCCAGCCTCTGGAGCACACCCGGATGTGCTGTGTTCCTGCTCCTTGAGAGGTGAGGTGGAGCCCCGTGCCCGTGAGCCGGTCTGTGCCTTCCCACCCTTCCCGTCCTTGCCAGGGACTGATTGCTGAAATCTCTGGCAAAGAAGAATTTAAGTAATATTTTTGAATCAGGGATGGATAGTAGGTACATACAGGAGGTATTAAACACAACCGCATTCACAGCTTGGAGATGTGGGCAAAAGCAACAGGGAAATGGAGAATTCTCTGGCTGATATGAATTCTTCACAAGTATGAAGGTTTAAGGAAGATTCAATGAAAATATGATGAAGTGGGACAACTCAATCAGAAGAAAGTGGTACATATATGTGATTAAAATGATAGGGGAAATGGAGGAATAAAATATATGTGAGGCTTTTAGGCAAGGTTTTCGAAGATTCTGCAAGAGGAAGTGTCAGTTGCTTATGTTATATCATAAAGCAGAAATCAGCAAGGTTTATGTGGGTGTGAATAAAGTGTGAGTTCGTTATAGAGGGAACCCGAAAACAGGTGGGAGTGAGAAGTAACAAGAAGATGCAGATGCCCATCTACGTCATGTTATCCCATGAAGTAAAATTCTTCAGTGTACTTCCACCACCATATAGCTTAGCCTAGTGGCCATTGTCCAACTCCAGCTCAGCTCTTGCCAAACTTCCTACATTTGTCCGGTATTTGCCTTTTGTCCCTTGAACGACAGACTTTCCCAATGCAGGTACTGCAGCATGATCTTTCTTATGCCCTATCCTGTGCCCATGTTAAGACCCATGCTTATTGCTTACACTTCCTTCAGGGTAGTGAAGCCTTAATTGAAAGCTTAAATCCAATGTAAATCTCACTTTTTCAGCATAGCTCCTTTTAATACCAGGTGGAACTCAAACCACATCTCTCTTCACACTTACTGCATTGCACCCTCCCTTAAATTATTGGAAGAAATGCTTGCTTGCTCATTTGTCAGCCTCTGGGTCACTATCTGTGGTGTAGACACAAAGTTCAGCAATGAAAAGTCACTCCTGGTATTTTCAAAATGGGTTTTTGAAATGGCACAGTGTTTTAATGAAGGTTAAAAAACATGTGAATCACTGAGTAAATCTACTACCCCTAGAGAGTCTCTGTAAAGCAGTATTTCTTCCTATCTCAGTCTACACTCCACTATCTTTAGTAAAGACACGTAGATGCTAAGTGCCTATTTATAAATAATTTTTACTATACACATGACGAGGCAGTAAATACTGTGTTAGATGCATGACATGCAGTGTGTATTCCCACCTAAGCAAATGGGGAAGGACTTTGGTGAAGATGGTCACTAAGGTTTTAACTGTCAATCTCACATTCAAGAAAGGAGAAACCCAGAAAGTGACCCACAGGCCTGGAAGAACCAGGAGGGACCAACTGGGTGACAATACCACATAAACCTACATCCATGGGGAAACAAAGCAAATCATGAGATTGCAGGCAAATTGCTCCATAAGGCCACTGATTCAGTACAAAAAGATGCTCAGAATAAATGATTCAAAAATGAAGTAAAGGCAGCAAAATAACTCAGGTTTTCATAAGTTTTATTTTGTTTCTCCTGTGAGGAATGGAAATAGTCACGATGTGAAGGAGTCAGTGACAGCATTAAAACCGAAGCTCAGGCCGGGGGATAAGCTCAGAGGTGCAGCGCCTGCCCGGCAGGGTGAGGGCCTCACTTTGACTCCTGGTGTCCCCCCCCCCCCACTGAAGAAAAACCGCAGAGGCTCAACTGCGGTGGATTTTGTTTGGAGATTAATTTCTTAAAACACAGCCGTAACTCAGGCACCCTGATGCAGAAGACAGCTGGAATTGATGCTAATGCTTCTTGAGGCTGGCATTAGCTCTGCAACACTAGCTTACAACTAGGATGGAAGAGAAAGTGAAGTTCATACAGAGTTCTGCTTCAGTTCCTTATAGCATATAAAGATGAAATGACGTTTAAGAAGTAATCAAAACGTACTTTCCTCAGACAAGTCTCAATTTTTTATGATTTGAAAATATTTCTTACTAAGCATACAGATAATTTTTAGTTTTATTGTAATTAATGACAAAGCAATTTTACTCTACACTTCATGTAAAACAAAGTTTTCCAAAGAATTATTTATTTAAAACATATGAAGGAATATATATATATATATATATATATATATATATTAGTAAAATGTGCACATATTTTATTCAATAAAAAAGATAAATTTAGGGCCAAGGATATTGCTCAGTGGCAAGGCACCTGCCTGGCAAGTGCAAGGTCCTGAGTTCAACTGAAATATATACAATTACAATCTTGTCTTTCTGTAAGCCGGTAAACTGCTCATATGTAATTTTAAAGTAGTGTTTCATGATTGATTCTAAATAGTTCCCAAGGTAGATAATCTCTGTGGAAATTTAGACCAAAGCCTTAGCATATTATTATACTCAAAGCACAGGTGAAAAACTGCAGTGAAGAAGGAAAGGTAGAAGGCTGTCAGAAATGATGTAACCAACTCAATACTGTGGAGCCCAAAGCAGAAGTAAGGACGCTCGGGGTCACTGGATGTGGAGGAAGGGACTCAGAGACGGGCCTTAGAACATCAAAAGCAGCACAGCTCCATACTGAAGGTGTGTGGACTCCACTACTCTTTCTCAAAACAAGCATTTTCTAGATAAAATTGTACCACCTGGAGGCCCATAGATTCCTACCTTGTAACACCAAGCAATGAATTTCTAATGAGGCAACACAAAACATGAGATCTTGAGCCACTAGGATTGAATATCGCAAGTACAAATGAATGACTACAAGTGAATACCACCTCTACATAGACTGAAAATACTATAATTGTCAGACACAAAACACAGAATAGCTATGTATGAAATTTTGTGGAAAACAATGACAATATCAAAGACTGACCAGCAGGCAGATGTTATTATGAATATGTATGAATTCTGAAAGTAAGTGAAATTTTAGAATCTCTTCTTATATGTATATGCTTTTATAAATTATGTATTCTATAAGATAACACAATGTGTATGATACAGCAGTTATATGTACTTTTAAAGTATTTAAACATGGAGTTGAAGAGAAATAGAAAATACAAAGTAACAAATGAAGTATGAAAGATAAGGAAGTGAAAAAGAGAAAGGGTCATGAAAATGTATTAAGGACAGAAAGAGCGAAAGGGGGAAGAGCAAGCCTCTTTCCCTCCCTTGCAGTGGAAGCAGGCTACCTCCACCCTGGGCAGTGCAGCACTCACACCACGTCCGAGCCCCACTCTGCACAGGGTGAAGATGTTTACACAGTGAGGACCCTGGCCCCCTAGCTGAGTTGCTCTGCTTCCTTAAACTTCTAAACTTCTCAAGTTGACACAATGTATCAACCATTATACTGTGTATTTAAACTTCAAAATAGTGCTGAAAAACAAAGTGGTAAGAGTTAGGGAGGAATCAATATCAATAAATTGGTAAGTATTTTAAAATACAAAAAATATTCCAGGCATATTACTGACAGTAATATGAAAGTAGCACAATATACCCACGTAAGATCAATATAAAGGTCCAAATACTTTCAGTACACTAAAACATTTAAAAAGATGTGAGCATTTTACAGCATGCTATTTCAATTATACATCAATGAAACTGTTTCAGAACAAAAACAAACAACAATAACATATTTTATACATG
Organism: Dinomys branickii; assembly: GCA_004027595.1. Classification (NCBI taxonomy): domain Eukaryota; kingdom Metazoa; phylum Chordata; class Mammalia; order Rodentia; family Dinomyidae; genus Dinomys; species Dinomys branickii. The sequence goes on from PVLD010002288.1 coordinate 4,116, forward strand.
GTCAATATGGAAAAAATAAGTCACCTAAAAATAAGTCTTAAAAGCAGTGTACAAAAGACAGGTGAAAACGGTAAGTCTGAATAAAAGGGGGATAAATGCAGAATAAGTATCCTCTCTTTGGAAGGAAGGCATCAATGCCACAAAGATGTAAATTCTCTCCAAACTGACCAGTGGGATCTGTAAAAGCTCAGGTATCAAGGGTTGTTAAGCTAAACCCAGGACAAGCATAAAAATGAAAAAAACCAAGAAACTGCAAAAGAATAAAGTATATGCTCTACAAATAACCAATATTTTTAAAATATGGGAATTAGGAATATGAAGAAAAGTAAAGAAAGTGGGCATCCAGAAATATTTTACTGGGCTTTGCTGCAGGATAGTAGGCATGATGGATCCCATTTAACAAGTGGGTGGCTTTGGACAGATTTCCCACTGACATGACAAGATATCTGCCTCTGCCCCTTAAAGGTGGACAGGTTTACTGTGGTCCAGATGCAAAGATTCTAGTCATTGGGAGCTGACCCCAAGACTTAAGCATGGTGGCAGAGGGCCCGGGGAGCTCACTCCTGGCACCCAAGAAATAGAGAAAAGAGCCAGAGAGATGGGGGTGAGAGAACAGATTTGTTCCCAAGGCTGTTCCCATGAGATAGCCTCCAGCTAACGCCTGCCTCCACATGGTCCATGTGCCTGTGCGCACCTCAGTGCCCTCTGAAACCAACCAGCTCTGCTGGTCTCCTCATCCAGCCAAGTGGATAATCAAGCTTCGTGGGAAGACAGGCATTGTTCATATATTTTATACGATGCAAAAGTAAAACCTAAAAATCATGCTTCTGTTACACAACACACATGCATGCATGCACACAGACATATACCTATTTTAGAAAATGAAACCATGCCTTCTTTGCAGTATTTCCTTAATAGAGACAAAATACACCAAATAACAAACAGAATGCTATATTCAATGACCTATAAATTCAGGGCTTCTGTTCAATATAGAACAGTTGAAAAATTTAAAGACCGGGAGAAGATATTTGCAGAATAGATGAAGACAAGGATTAGAATCCAAATACATGAATTAGCAAGTCAAAAGGCAACAGATAAAAATTTTGAAGAAAGATTTGAGTGGTAACTTCACAGAAGAAGAAACATGCGTGCCCAACTTCCACCAGCACTATAGAAAAGTCAGTACAACCACAGTCAGATACTGGGTCATACATGAAAAATAACACAATGACAATGATAGGTAGTAAGAGTTTCCCAATATGAAAAATCAGATAGTAATGTGACCAGTATGAACTTTTACTCTGTGGGAAGGTAAGCTGACACAGTTCCTTCCAGAAACAATTCACAAACCACACAGTCTGAAGTTCCATGGAAAGATATACTGTAGTCTCTGTATATATGTATCCAGAGCCATGCATAAAATATTTTTAGAGAGCATTATTTCCTTAGAGAAGGAGGAAATCATTTGCTTTATACTAATAAAGTGGAACATTTTATAACATTTAAAACAAATGAACTAAAACTACCTGTAAATTTCTAGATAAATCTTAGCAAGAAGTTTAGCAAAAACAATTCTCAGAAGACTTCATAAAGTACAAGGTAACTTTAATAAAGCTTAAGACTAAGAAGAGGACTGTCTTAACAATTCACATATATGTCGGGTAATGATACACTAAGACAAGGAAAATCTAAATGGAAAGCTCAAGATAACGGCTATTTATGAGGGGGAGGAACAAGATGGGACAAAATGAAAGTACAAAATTATGCGCAAATCATTTGTGCATTCAACTTCTTGGGTTATAGCATAGATTTACATGCATTCCTTACATTATTCTTTCTAATTTAAAGTAAAAAGCATATTGGCTTTGCTCTGTATTAGATATATGTTAAAAGACAATAAGAAATTAAATGCTATCATATAAACACTAGCAAATAATTTACTAAAATACAACCACATATTTGCAAATATTTCATGAGACGCTTCACATTCCCATAGTTTTCTTCCATAAAATTACATAAATGTCAACACTTAAAAATTTTCCATCTTACTGCTTTCATGTTGAGGGTCTCTGAAGATACAGTCAGAGATCTGCTCTGTGTTAAAAGAAGTTCTTCACTTGAAATTGGGAAAATGGATTTAAAAGGTATCTTTATCAATGACTTTCAGTAGTGTAGGGCAATGCATTTCAAGTTCTTTGAAGTGTTTCAATAGTGAAATTTGAAAATTAACTATGAGCTATGGGAATTCTTTCCAGCTTTAAAATTTGGTGAAAGTATGACCTTAGATTTTACAAATAAAATATTAAAAGAACCTGAGGAACCATTTTATGGTTCATGAATTTATTATTAGAAATTATGAAGATATGCTTTTGAAAACTTACTTGAAAGATTTTAAGTAAGTAAACTGATAGATAACGCACAGGCTGACAAAATACTGATAAGTGCCATAAATATGCCAGCTATGAAGGCAATAAATTCAATGTCTTCCTTTGGAGTTTCAGTATTTTGGAGGGCACAGCAATTTGCTATGTACAGGGTGTGGTGATTTACTCAGCTGAACATTTTTTAAAAGTTTACTTACTGGCCTTTTGTGGGTAGTTCACCATTTGCATATGAATTGGATTTAGGCCAATTTCTTTTTCACTTATGAGAAAGATTTATCAAAAACTGAAAAATACATGTTTTCCTACAATTTAAATTTTTTTCCTTTGCAGATGCTTTTGTATATAGCCAAACAACAATAATAAAATGATTTGGAGAAAACATACTTTAAAGAAATAATGGATGAAAAAGTATCTGATTTTCCAATATTTCTGCCTGCATGTCAAGTAAAACATGTGATTCTGCTTGACTCAATTTTTGAGACTCAATAAGATAATTTATATCCATTAAAATATTAAGAATGTCTTGAATATGATCACTTGCAAGATATTTGAGAAATCACTAAGCAATATGCCTGAAAAGCAGATGAATTATCCATTAAATCTAATAATTTCCCCTAGAAACAGATTTTGACAGAGTTCTGACTTTTAAAAGAACCATATTATTACTTTGCCTAGTGTAACTGTCAAATGTGTGTAAAATCATGGAATAATTCACAATTTTCTTCCAAATGCAGCTTTCATATTAGCTTACACGTTTAACTTGTATAATGTATCCTGTATCTGGTGTTAAAAAATCTAAAATATTTTCCTTAAGAAAATATTTTATTTCATTACAGTCCTATTGCATTACTTTTGGTGTTTTTTTTTTTTTTTTTTTTTTTTTTTTTTTTTTTTTTTTTTTTTTTTTTTTTTTTTTTTTTTTTGGCGGTACTGGGGATAGAACTCAGGACCCTGCGCTTGCTAGGCAAGCACTTACTCCACTGAGCTATATCCCCAGCCCTATTGCATTACTTTTGGATAAATACATATTTCTATTGGGAAGTCAAATTTACAGAGAAATGTACAGCCATCGTAGTAAGGACATTTTAGTACAAGATCTAATAGAAGGTGATATTACCCTTTCACACTCCCCTCCCATCATCTCTTCAGTTAGATCTGTAATATTTCAATGTTACATGCATCATTCAGAATAGTCTACCTAAAACAAAAATATTTAATTGTTTAGCTACATAAATGTTTAAAAACATCATTTCACAACTGCACACCTCCAATAATTTTTGTCTAACTTTCGTAACTGTGTGGTGAGCAGTCCATCTACTTCTTCCCTTATGGATGATGGTCTGCAGTTCATATCCTCAAGCAGCAGCACTTACTAGTGTACATACATTTTTACATGGCTAGTCAACTCCCTTTTGCTCATGTCCTTTCTTACTAGTCCATGTGTGCAGCACGCACAGTTCACAGTCACCGTGGGGAGTGCACACGTGAACACAATGGGTCGATTCTTCTTCCAAATCACTTTCCCTTCCCTCCTGTGTTCCTTCTCCTCATCTATTCACCTTTCCCCATCTGCGTCCCAGTTGATATTACTAATCTTACCTTGTGTTTAGGACAATATGTCCAGGTTCACTGAGGTTCTAGCCACCCTCTAGCATGCTTTTTATTGTACTTGGCCTCACTCAAACAAGAGACACGAGATGGCATTTAAGCTTGTGCAGCTGATTTATTTTATTTATTTGACCTTTATGTATTTCAGGTCCATCTACTTTACTACAAATGTCTCAAATTGGTCCTTCTTTATAGAGAAATATTATTGCATTGTTTCTTTACCCAATCATCTACTGGCGGACGTACAGTCTGCTTCCAGGATTTAGCTATTATGACTTATACATGTATAACTGTCATATGAGATCTTTAAGGTCTTTGGAGAACATTCTTAGAAGGGAGATTGATGCCTCATATGGAATTTTTAATTTTAGTTCTTTGAGCAAACTCCAGATTGATTTCCATAAAGGTTGTACTAGTTACATTCCCACCAACAATGTAAGAGGGTTCTTTTCTCACTGTAGCCATATTAGCATTTAATATTTTGATTGTTTAATGGTTGACATTCTTCCTGGTGTAAGATGGAATTTTAGCATTGGTTTAATTTCCAATATTTTTGTATATTTATTGTTTTTTGTACTTTTTCCTCTGAGATATATCTGTGATTTCCACTTGTCCATTTCTTGATTTGGTCTTTTATTTGGGGTAGTCTAATATTTTTGAGTTCTTAATATATTCTAGGTATTAGTTCTCTGAGGAATAGCCTCCAAAAATATTTTTCCTATTCCGTTGCTTGTCCCTTCACTCTACTAAATGAATCTTTGCTGTGCAGAAACTTTTAAATTTGATGTAATCTCATTTGTTGATATTTGCTTTTATTTCTTGTGCATTTATGAATCTGTTTAGGCAGCCTTTCCTATGCCTGTCACTTCAGTGTTTTACCTATTTTATCTTTTAGTATCTCCAGTGTTTCTGCTTTAAGGTTTATATCCTTGATCAGTTTTAGTTTTAATTTTGTACATGGTGAGAGACATGAGTCCAGTTTCAGTCCTCAGCAAACAATATCTAGTGTCCCAAGCAATTTTCTTTATTCCAATATTTGCTTTTGCCCCTCTGTCAATGATCAAATAATGAATGTGTCTGAGGATGTTTCTGTATCGTTTATTCTGTTACACTGACTGTCATGTCTGTATTTGTGCCAGTGCCATGCCATTTTTATTACTGTTGCTTTGCAGTGTAGATTGAAGTCAGGTGATACCATATGTTCCACTTTGCCGTTGTTGTTCAAGGTTGCTTTTGCTGTTCTGTGACTCCTCTGGTTCCACGCAAATTTTAGGATTGTATTTCTCTGTGTTTGTGAAGTATGCTGTTTGGGTTTTGATTGGGACTGCTTTGAATCTGCATAATAATTTTTAGGGTATGGCCATTTTGACAATATTGGTTCTGTATATCCCAGAGCAAGGGACATCTTTCCATTTTCAGACATCCTCTTCAATCTCCTTTTTAAGAATTCTGTAGTTTTCAATATAGAGGTCATTTTAATTCATTTGTTTGGTTAATTTTCATGTGTGTAATTTTTCATGATGCTGTCATGAATGGTATTGTTTTCACGATTTCCTTTTCATTGAGTTCATTGTTGGTGTTCATAATTGGTATTATATTTTAGTCTAATTGTGTATCCTGCTACAATACTTCTGGTTGAATTTGGTAATTAATTCCAAATTTTTTGGTGGAAGTTTTGGGTCTTCTATGCAAATACTCATAATTTGGATCCTTCCTTTCTAACATGTATCCCTTTTATTTATTTCTCTTGCTTGATTGCTTTGATTCATGTTTTGAGTACTATGTTGAATAGAAATGGTGATAGTGAGCATTTTCATTTTGTTCCTAACGTTAGAGGAAATCCTTTTACAGTTTTCCAGTTTATATGATGCTGCATGTTGGTGTCTCATAAATAGCTTTTATCAAATTCAAGTATGGTCCTTTTATACCTGTTTTCTCCAAGGTTCTTCTCATGAAGAAGTGCTAAATTTTGCCAGAAGACTTTTCTTCCTATACTGTTGTGATCATGTGGTTTTGATGTTCCTTCTGTTATACATGATTTACATACGTTGAAACAGCCTTGCATGTCTGAGGTGAAACCTGGTTGGTCATGATATGTGTCCTTTTTGATGATATCCTGTATTCCATTTGCTAATGTCTTGTTGAGGATTTTTGCTTCTAAGTTCATTAACGAGACTGGCTTATAGTTTTCTTTTTCTAATTCTATCTTACCTTGTTTTGAAATGAGAATGTTTCCAGTTTCCACAAATGAATTGGGAAACTTTAAGTAAATCCTTTACAATTTCTTTGAAGATATTGAGGTGTATAAGTAATGCAATATGTTTGAAGGTTTTGTAGGTTTCAGTGAATACATCAGGTCCTGCATGTTTGTAGTTGGTAGATTTTTATTTTATTTTTTTCAGTCCTGGGAATCGAACTCAGGACCTTGCACTTTCCAGGCAGATGCTGTGCCACTGAACTATATCCCCAGCCCAATTGTTTCTTTATTATCGTGTCTATTTCATTATTAGTTATTAGGTTGTTCACCATTTTTGGTTCTTCTTGCATTATCTTTGGTAATTCATATGAATCTAGATATCTACACATTTCTGCAATATTTTGTAATTTATGGGAAAATAAATTTTCATAGTATTTTTTATCACTTGGATTTAGGTTGTTTCTGCAGTGGTTTCATCTTTTTCATTTCTAATTGCATTGATGTCAGTTTTTTGTCTCTCTTTGTAAGCTTGGCTAAGAGTTTATCTATTTTGTTTGTTCTTTTAAAACTTACTTTTTGACTTGTTGATTACATATTGTTGACTCTCACTTCACTGATTTCCACTCTAATCTTTATTTCACTCCTCAGTTTTGGGTTGAGGTTGATTGCTGTATTTTCTCAAGTATCTTAAGGTTCCTCACAAAGTCATTTAATTGGATTCTCTATGGTTTCCTAATATGAGAATTGATTGCAGTGAACTTCCTATTTAAGAAAGCTTTGATAGTGTTCCAGAAGTTTTGGTGAATTGTCAAACTTTGTCATTAAACTCGAGAAACAAATTTTTTTTATTTCTTCTTTGATTTTTTCTGAGACACATTCATTGTTTAGGAGTGTGCTATTAATTTCACAGAAGAGTTTATATTTTCTGTGATTTCTTCTGTCATTGATTTTCATTTTTCCTCCAGGGTGATTTGATAGGAGTGAAATCACATGGGGTGGCTTCTATTCTTTATTTTCATTTAAGTGGGCTTTGTGAACTACTGTGTGGTCTCTTTTGGGGAAAATGGCAAGTGCTACAGAAAAGAGTATATATTTTGTTGTAGTGGGGTAAAATGTGCTTCAGATATCTATTAAGTCCTTATGTTAAATGATGTGGTTCACTTCTCATATTTCTTTTTTGATTTTTTGTTCAGTCGGTCTGCCTGTTTGAGACAGCAGTGTTAAGATCTTCCATTATGATTGTGCTCATATTTATTTAATATTTTGTTTTATGAAGACAGATTATCCAATATTTGATGCATAAGTATTTATGAGCATTATCTCTTTTTTGGACTGTTCTCTTAACTAGTATGTATGAATCTCTTTTTCTATCCTAGTCAGTTTTAGCTTGAAGTTTAACATGTCTGAAATTGAAACTGCTAAATTTCTTTTTAGGGCCTTGGTGGGTGAAATATTGTTTTCTATCCTTCGATTTTTTAGTTTATGAATTTTTTTTTAGATTATATGGTGTCTTGATCACATTATTTGCTGCTGAGACAAATACCAGGAAGAAGAACCCTACAAGAAGGTTACAAAAGAGATGAAGATATTAGTTTAGTTCAAAGAGAAAATGAACCAAAACTTCATAGACATAGAACTCAGTATGCCCAAAATGGATTCAGAGGAATTCAGTAAAAAATTGGGGGAGATGAGCGAAATACCCAAAGCCCATAGCTAAAGGAGGAAAGGTTATTTGGCTCACAGATTCTGCAAGTTTCCGTCTACAGTCTGTTGACCTCAAGGCATGGCAGAGAGACACTGTAGAGGAGAAAGTGTCTGTAATGGGCAGAAGATAGCAAATCAAGCGAGAAAACTTGCCAGCTTCTTTCTGCCCCTCTTCTATTGTATCTAGGCCACTGGGACTAAGGCAGGCCAAACCAATCAGTGCACTAATTTAGTAACCACTCACCCTTCATCTTACCACCCATATTCCTAGTATCGCACAGTGAATCAATCACTCTAGATTCAACTACCTCTGAAAAAGCCCCACAAATGATTGAATAAAACTTTGGGGAGATACCAAAACACAAGCCATCGCAGACACAGTGCAACATACTGCTGGATTCTCTTTTTTGATCCAGTCTGCCAATATTTGTCTTTTACTCGAATATTTGAATCCATTAACATTGTGAGTTATTACTGAGCTTTGTTGATTATTTACTATTATTGCAGGCTTTCTTTGTTGATCACTTCTTTATTTTTCTTTTTCTGTTTTGCCTTCTTGATCTACCCTAGGTAAGCTTGGAGACCCTGTGTGTCTCAGACTGCCTTCCTTTCCCATGTCCCTCTGTGCATGTATATTCATTTTTTATTGTTTATGACTCCCAGGAAATCCAGATATTAGAATAATAAGAAAACCAATTGTCTGCCTCTACTGCTTTACCTTGGCTGTAGTAGTAAATTCAGCAATGACAATGACATTGACTGTCAACTGAATATTGAAAAGCCCTAGGAAGCACAAAAAGCCCTCTGGAAGAATAAATGGATGGTGACGTGAATGAAGATCATTAGGCCGTACATCAGTCTAGCAAGTTTTCTCAGAAGTACTTGGCAGTGCCAGAGCTCAAGCATGTCACCAATCTAATGGTGCTCATCTCTGGGGCCACCCCTTCTGAAAATTTCACCCTGCAAACCTGCACTATCCTGACAGGACACAAGTCCTCTTCTTCTCTTGGCCTCTCAGAGGATCTCCGGAGCTCCCTATGTACCTCACCCTCTCTCCAAACTACTCTCCAGCAGTGGCTCTTGACCAGCTTCCATGGTAGGGCAGCAGTTTAGTTCTTGTGACTTTGAAGGATTTCACATAAATTTGAAAATAGCCTCTTATTTTCCTTTATTTTCATTGATCTTGCAAAATACGAGAATCCATGGAATTATAGATGCTATCTTAAGAGTTGTCTGTGGTTTGGCTGTCTAGCTGTGATATTGGACGCCTTCATGAATCTTTATTTTTAATCCTTTAGTTTGTTAGTTCTGTTTCTTTAAATTAATCTTTTTAATGTATACAAGAAATCTTAGCTAAGAGTGAGTATACACTCTTCAACAATGCAGTTCCTGGTAATTGTAACAAAATTGTGTATTTAAGAATTGTTTGCACTGGGATGAGAGTAGAAGTTTTTGACCTTCTCCCTGCTCAGCCATATCGCTGCATAACCTGATTATCACCCTACAGTGTATTTACGCTATAGTTCATTTTATTCCTCCCTAATATTCCCTTATAATTTGTTAATTTCCTTCTTTGTAACTGGTATTATGATTTTGAATCTGTGTGAAAAGGATTTATGAATACGATGCAGGGAAGTTAAAATAATTAAATACTACCATAAAATAGAAGTTTTAATGTATTGTATTAAGCAGAAGATGGAAGCATCTCCTCAAAGTTTGTGTTATATTAAAAGTAGTTAGATCAAGAACACAAATGTGAAAATGATTCTTAAACCTGCTAGCGTTTTAATCACCTCAAAGCCAGCTTAGACCCACAACTCATTCATATATATGTTTTGGAACACCTAGGAAGTAAAATGAAGAACTGTTACATGCTTATATTAATATATGTGTAGAATATTAATTATATATGGAGTACATGTGAAATACATAATATATTATATATGCAATATGTATATGTGTGTGTGTGTGTGTGTGTGTGTGTGTGTGTGTACCAATATCAACCTGATGTACTCTCTAAGCAATAAGTGAGCACTGAAACTGTATTGAAATTTTCAGGAAAAATCTTTGCAATATTCTCTTGTCATTTTTTTAATAAAAGTGAAATATTTCCTGTCTATGACACCAAGTGCGTATCTCACATATTTTACTCTGGAATTCACACACTGCAGACTTTAATTTTCTGACAGTCACATACATTTAGTTGTCAAAAGACAGAGTCTTTCTTATATACCTTAGAGTGTGCTCAGCTTGTTTCCATAACAACTGTGTTAATGTTGATTTTGAGAAGTCTCCTTTCAGGACCATGCAGTTACACAGATGAGAGAATGGGGTGCATTTAGTAAAAGACAAGAAGTGAATCAAAAGTAGGGACAAATGTAGGGTAACTTGTCAGAACGCCTGAAAAATGGTGTCTGAAGGCAAAATTACAATTAGCCTTCAATATTCTCCTCTTTCCTGCTTCCTTTACTGCTATTCAAAGAATTTCATAAGCAAGGACTGGAGAGCCTCTTCTCTCTGATGGATGCTTTTGGATAAAGGCATGAAGACTGCTGACAAATTCCAGCTTCTGAAGCTGCTCCAGGATAGAATTCTTTTACATTTAATTATGTTACCAATGAAAGAGTCTTTGAGAGGCGATTGTGAGGATGTACAATGGTGCTGCCTGGATTGGACACGGTTGTCTGTATTGATGCCTCCAGGTCAGCAACACTAATCAGTCAGTGATTGTTACACTTTGCTTCAGGCTCTCATGCAGCGTGCTACTTAGGCTGAGCATAGAGCACCCCGATGGATGCGGCCATCCCTTTACCGTCTGGGCATCAGAGTACTCATGCAGGTGAAACTGAAGACCAGAGAAAGCAGGGGCATGACTCCTCACAGTAGATTGAATCAAAATGTACTTGGTTCATATCTGGCTTATAGAGACAAATTTTCACAGGAGCCCAAGCAATTTCTTTAGGATGATATAATCTGTGGAAAACTAAACAAAGTGTGCATGAATAGGGCTTTCCTCCATGACATTAATGACGTATTTCATAATGTTTTGCAGATTTTTGTCAATTAGGGCAGCTTACAGATATGGCCCTAATTTGCTAACAGTAGAACTTTACAAGCTACTATGATGTAATATTCTTTAATCAATAAAGCTATATAAGCTTAAGTAACAAATTATTGTAAGACACGAGAGCATCACTTTAAAAGAGTTTAGAAGAGCAACAAATCATATCCAAGCAGTAAATTTTCTTATTTTTATAAGCAAATTATTTAATTATTTAAATACAATGTAATTATTTAAATACAATGAAAAAATGCATAGTTGATTTACGCAGAGCGAAATACAATAATGGTATACTTCAGACATGACAGCATTAATTTAAAATGTTTTATTTATCCAGGTGTGTGTCTTTGTCTGTGTGTATTTTTGTGTACATAGCCAGCCCTGAATGTGTCTTTCCTTAAAAACTCTGAGAAAGTTCATCTGCATTTTGAAATGAATAATTTTCTGAACATTTAAGCCTGTAGAGTTTTCTCATGAAAATATGGTTGTCATTGTTGATTCTTAGCTATATTCTACCACAGAGAAGCATATAATATTTAATGATAAGTCTTAGTCTTAGACTAGTTTGTACTAAGGCAAATGTGTAAGTTTCACAAGGAAAAGAGCATTAGTGGTCCCTTTGTCCTTTTTTCTAGGTATTTTAATGACAGACTCACAAAAATATGTATATATATTTATTTACATGCAATATATATAGTGTGTGACATTAAAATATATTTATATATAAAATATAAATAAAATACATAAAATATATACAATTATATAAACATATAAATATCTAATAATAAATATATTAAATATACAAATATATTTATATATAAATGTAAATATTATATACAAATATATACTTGTGTATAAAATATAAAATGTATGATACATAAAATATAATATGGAATATATAAAATTGGTATATATAAATATAGATTTATATATATGATGAAAAATAGATTGCAGGGTCTAGATTTCTTATTTAACAATCTGGCAGCAATATTTTCAGGATAAAATTTTCAGAGTAATATATATTATAAAATAAATGCATATTAAACATAAAGATTTATGAACCTGTGTTTATTAAACTATGTGTAAAATATTAGAAAAAATTCTTAATCATAGTCAAGTTTGTTGATCTTTTAAAAAGTCCAACTGTATGGGGAAATAATGAAGGTAAAAACGTAGTGATAGACACAAAAATATAGAGACAATGTCCTATTCATCTGAAATAATAATCTCCATTAGTTACTATACTTTGATTTTAAAATCTCAGCTCCTGATAAGAAATATTTAAAAATGTAAATTGAGGGTGACATTTACACCAACAGAAAAATTTAAAGGAATAAAATAATCAACTTTATCCTAATATTTCCACAAATTGGTAATGGTTAATTTTTCACAAATAAGCACCTAATTAACATTTAATCAAGCATACACAAGTATATGTTAAATATAAATTAATTACTGTATATTAAAAATACCATAATTTTGTGGTGTGCAAACATGTAAGTACATTTTAGTTACTATTTAATTATTGATTTCACAGAATTTAAATATATAATTACCTAACTAACAATTCACTGCCTTTCTCTGAAAAGCATTTTTTGGGTTAGATATCATGCAAAGTTAATTAGATGTTATTTCTACAGTAATATAAAAAAAGTTTTGAATTTTGTAGCCCATTTTTCACTTCTGCATTAACTCATCCTCTCTGTAATATGTGTGAATATTATAATGTGCATAAGATCTACTTATAAATGCAAGCTATATGATTATGATTTGATTATGCATCAATCCAACAATGTGTTCATGAAAAATATCAAAAATTTCATGAGCTTTAAAATAAAATTAGTATCTGTTTATAAAATTATGTTTAATAAATAAACAGAATCAAGTAACCTATGGATAACAAATAGCAAAATGCAAATCTCTGCAAATACAAGCAATGCTAATTAACATTTTTGCATTTTATTCCTTTTTTTCCTCACTTTGCCCTTATTTGCTCATTGATTTTCTAGAGAGTAATTTTGCTGCACTATTTCCATTTTCCTTTACATACTCAATTAAATTGCCATTAATTTTACATTGGAAGACATACAATACTATTGAACACTGCTCTAAATAGATGTGACCATTGCTAAGTATTTTAGTTTCCTGTAGGTGAAATTAAAGTTCCTACCACAAAAATCTATAACTAGTAATACTATAACAAAGCCTAAGTCCACACAAAATCTGCTGCATCCAAAGGTTTATTAGCACAGAGCTGGTGGATTCCTTTGCCTTCACAGTGAGAAGGTCCTCAATGGTTTGAGTAGAATGAGAGCAATGTACACGTCAAGTGCTCTTTCCCCCTATGGGATGTACAGCACTTTCTCTTTGGAGTCAAGTTCTCTCTGCATTGTTGAACAAGAGACTGTTTCAGAGCCCTAACGGCCAGTTTCTAGCCTCTTGGTATAAGATTTTGTGTTCAGCAGAGTCAAGACAAGTACAGAGGTCACAGAAGATTTGGGTTGTCCAGATTGTATTTCTAGACGACTCATAAACCTGGAATATCATGATGATTTTAACATCCATGTTGCTCTCTGGCCACCTAGTCTGGATCCAGGTGAAAACAGTTAATGTACTTATACGTGTCTGAAGTACACCCTTCTCAATGCCTGTTATCAAATACAGCACCTCAAATATCAAGGCATATCCCTAGGGCTAGGCTACTACAGACAGGGCTTCATGGGAGTATGCAGGACTGCACATGCTGAAGCATTTTTAACGCATTACAGGTGTTATAGCACAGATGTACTACGCATTATCACCATAAGTATTTTTATGTAAAATAATCAATTGTAAGTTGTGCAATCAGTATGTAAACATGGACGAGCTTCACCTGTGTTATGCAAAAAAGAAGCATTCTGAACAACAGCAAATACATTTAAATAGCGCAGGGTTAATTGTGTCTGTGTCCATTCTCATTCAGTCACTGATATTTTCCTAGTAAAATCTGAAGACCAATAGCCATTGAGTGCCTCTAAGTAAAGCACGGAAAGCACAAAGGGTACTGAAAAGATGGCTGGACCATTAACTCCTCTCTCAATGAGTTCATTACAATTCAATTTTAGAAACAAAATCCATAAAATAATAAGAGGCAAAGAATTAAGTTTCATTGTGGATTTGGAAATCCTCCTTTAATTATGTGGTAACATACTCGGTAGAACAAAAGCAGTGCATTCATTAAAGGAGAAATATTATTGATGGAGATACTATGAAGAAATTGCTACAGGGCTTATAAATGCCCTCCTAGCGAACTGTAAATTGTAGGAGACACTAAGGCTCTTGTTTCTTCATTCAGCAGGTGCTCCAGGGAAGCCCTGTTTCCCCTGAGTTTTCTGGAAGTTAAGAGTTGACTCCACAGTGATAGGAAATGAGGGGCTTGTTTTAATGCTTATTCATCCCCACTTAATGCCTTTTAAATGACATTTTGAAAAAAGACATACTTACATTTCCATTACACAAGTGCGCAGAAGCATATTTTGTTCCCTTATATCGCTATAGAGCTAAAGTTTTCAAAATACATAGTCTTAATCGACCAAAGGAATCACTGAGGAATCCACAGAGCTTTTGCTGTTATAGGTAGTCTGTAATATTTAATATAATCAATGTTAATAATTATATCAGATAAGTGGTTTAATGTTATTTATTTTTCATGAAAATAATAATACAGAATGCACTACACGATAATGTAAAATAATTTTATTTACATTCATTTGAATTTGCAAAACAAAAGAAAATTAAATAAGCACTAAGCTTTATTTCACATTTTTCAAAATTTTTGAATCCCTACCCAAATAAAAGAAATCTTATTCTAGTATCACCTATCACAGGTGTTGTTTGTTGTTTTAAAGTATTTGTAAAAACTCTGCCTAATCACAGATATGCAGTTGGAGAACACTTTCCAAGTAATTATTGATTTTTTTTGATACTACATTAATTTTTTGGCAAATGGTTTTTTAAAAGCTTGCTATAGGGCTGGAGGTACAGCTCAGTGGGCTAAATGATTGCCGCTAAGCACTAAGGCCCTGAGTTCGATCCCCAGTCCCGGAAAAAATAAATACATAAATAAATAAATAAATAAATAAAAGCTTGCTATAAATTTTAATCTGAAATTACATTAATGAGTTTTTATTGTTTTCATAAAAAAGATATTGCTATTTCTTGCATTCTAAATAAATTTTTTACCCATCAATCATTTTATAATATCATATTTGCTCATTGACCTGTAATGTTTCTATCATGGGCACAATTTGTTTTAGTATAAAACAATACAAATCCCACTGTTTTGAAACTGTGAAACATGTTGATAGAGATATGCTGCCCAAAATCTTGCCTCTTCCATGAAAGCTTGAGTTTCACTACTGATACTGGCCTCTGTGAGTTGTGGTCCAGAGCAACAGGCCCTCTCATTCATTTCTGAGAAAGTCTGCCAGATAACTCAAACTTGGTGAACCTTTGTTTCTCTCGGTTGCTCTTCCAAGTATAAGCGGTGTCCCATCAAAAGAGAAACAGCGAATTCAGCTCACACCTCTAGCCACCATGTGATCACATGCTGGGACACAGACGACAAGCTTCAGATACTTCCGCACATGACTTAACAGGGCACGTACCTAACGTGCAAGACCTCATTGCATTAGGAGTGCCTGTGACTTCGTCCATTCATTCTGCTGTGAAATAGGCACTTGTATTTGGCCCTGCAGAGAGAAGCCAGGTACAGTTCAGTGCAACTCAGGGGTCTCTCCCAGCTCAGGGAGCACCTTCCGAGTGTCTGTACAGCTGACAATGAAAAAAGGTTTATTAAGGAGCTGCTGGGCCTCTTGAAGTTGTTTTGGGAGTTTCCCAGGTATTCCAAATCACACGCTGAGTACTATAGCTACAGAGTAATAGGAAAATTAGTGCATGAGTATGAGACTCCTTCTGACAAATTTCTTTGGGTTTTATCCTTCACTCCCGCAACAGGAAAGGTAGTAATTTTCCCCGTGAGGTCTATTAGTGGGATTGAAAAGAACAAAATTTTCCATCTTCTCCTGACTCCAGGAAAAGCCCATGCAGTTAAGCTATGCAAATGTGTGGACATATTCAATAGTTTTAGAAAATACACTTAGACTCTCACCCAAACACCAGAGTCCTCTAGAGTTTGCCAAAGCAAAAATGTATTCCTTGTGTATATTTGTTCCTGTTTGTGTTGTGCTTGGGCGGGGACTTCTGGGGCTTTGACCAAGTGCTTTTCTTGCTTATTATAACTCCTGGAATAATGATCCCATTATACTCTAAAGTTCAGGACCTGGGTTTTATTTTTGGTACCAACTATACTTAGGCATCCTTAGACACAAATAGAACAATTACAGAAAATCATCTGAAATAAAATAATAACTTTTTTTCCAGAGTCCCACATGGTTTGGAGATTTTGCCAAGCACTATATTGACCTGAAGCTAAAGGATTTTATGTGTTTTTTATGATCTTATCTCTGAAATATTTTATATGAAAGTCATTGTAACATTTTCAATACTTCAGAAGCCAAAAATAATTGTGTGAGTGTTCTTTTTTACTTAAACAGTATTCTAAATGTTTTCTTGTGCTTGTGAATATATTTTTTGACTGCATAAATATTAGTGCTGCCAGTGCAAAGCAGAATTGGCTCACTGGTACATTGTTAAATCTGAAATAAGTTTATTCTCCTCAGGCCTCTTATAATTATCAGTGCATGATACCCCAAAGAAAAGACTTATGAGGATGAATCCTATGTACAAGTGTTGTTCTTGAACAACTATTTTTGGAAAAATTCAGGAATTCTAGAGTAGCTTGAGTCTTTGAATGGGAGAAGAGGTATTTTTAAAGTATTGACGTGTACCTATTGTCAGAAACAGCATTGACTGAGATTAAAACAATAGAAAATTATTTGAATACTGTGTGTTAGGGAATATATTTCCAATAGCAGTGATTGAGTTTTTATTTCACGAATATGCTGTGTGCCACTTATAATACAATGTCAGTTCAGCTGGGTGTTTGTCATATTTTAGTAGATAATTCTATCTCACTTCCAGACTGGATTCTAATGTGGTAAAAAAAAAAAGCGGGGGTAATTAATCAATAGCAGTTACTCTCAGCATAAGGGTCTTCCTTGTATAATCATCAGTTTCATTTATGAAGCTCATCGGTCGGGGTGAGAATAGAGAAACGACAGAAAAGCTGGTATTGTATGAAAGTCCAGGACGCAGAGCAAAGGTCATGCTCCTGGGAATCAGTAAGACCTTATTTATAATCTGGTTTTGATGCTAGGTGGCTGTGAGTTCCCAGCCATTTACACATTCATAATGATAGTGAAAGTTAAACAAATGAGTTAGAATCAAGCCTCTGACACTTAGAAAATATTCAGTCGGTTTCTTCCTTCACATTTCCTCCCAATCTTGCATATATTTGCAAAATTAATCTTTGAGTCACCTATTTTGAGCTCTATTCAGTAAGTCCTTATTCTTCAGAAATTGCCATCATCTTTGACAATCTAAAAATCACTTTAATTACCACTGCTTCAATATACCGTGTTTCATTAAACCAAATCTGTGTTAAAGAATAGCTGGGCTGTTTACAATTCCTTAATTTTTTGAATGTTATTATAGTGGACACACTTTGACAACATAAGTTTTTCACATTATTTGTGGCACTGTCACGATAAGTTCTTGTATAGTGGTGGTCATTGAGTTGCTTGGTTCATGTTTTGATTAACCTGACACAATGCTCTCTGTGCCTTTGAGTCAAGTGATACCCTCTTTTGTCTATTGCATGGTTTTGAGTACTTGATAGGGTTTCAGGCCCACTTGTAGACACTTCCTCAGCTTGGAAAACTTGTAGTTTTCTATCCTATTTAATTCTTCACTAATATAAGAAACAGTTTAAAGAAAGATTGCTTGCTGTCATTTGTTCTCTGGTTATTCATAGGGCTGATTATTTCCATATAATGTTAATTTCACTTTTTAGGAAAATATCTCCCAACATTTGTGCTTTGCAGAAATTGCATTATAAGAATTTTCCACATTTAAAACTATAATATGTTATGATTCATTTTAAAAATTAGTTATCCATTATATTTTTGGTTCTTCAACTTCAATTATGACTCAATATAAATTAGATTTTACTTTTACAATGTTAAATGGTAAAGAACTATTAAATTATATTTTTTTCTGTGCCTCCTAATGTATTTATTCATTTATTCATTAGTTTATCTTTGTGGAATTCGGTGGATATAAGACATGAGATACTTTGTATTTTTTTTTTTCCCAGTACCGGGGATCGAACTCAGGACCTTGAGCTTGCCAGGCAAGCACTTATGCCACTGAGCTATGCCCCCAGCCCCGAGATAAAAAATTTATATTTTCTGTTTGTTTTACATTTCAAAAACATCATTTTTAATCATTTTAATTTTTATTTTCAAAATAAAAATTAGGATTTCAAGGATCTAAATTCTAGTGTAAGTTTTGGAGTTATTTGCTGGGTTTATAGTTTCTTAGTATACTGCTTTATCAAAGCCTTCAGAACATTTTTTGTATTTATATGACAGTATTTTTCATTCTTCCTTTTTTATGTGTGTAAGAACCAATTGCTATAATCACGATGCCAAGCAATTTATAATGACTGCGAAAAAGACAAAAGGGAATGCAAAGATGGATGTCACGTGGTCTCTGTCCTCACGGAAAACGCTCCTTCGTAGATTCTGAGGGAGGAACATAAGCAAGGGAAACACAAATAAAGGACATTGGGACTTAGAGCCATGTATCTTATTTCTGAAGACATTCCAGTGTGATCCTTAGGAAGAAAACATTTAATGAGGGCCCCAAGCTCTGTGTGAAAAGATAATGTAGAAGGGAGAAGAGTCTCTGGATGAGGGTATGTGCACATCTCTGAGAAGGACGGAGAGTGCCAGTTGTGTGCTTGACAAATGGAAACAGATTCGAGTCCATACTCGGAGGGACCAGCGGCAGAGAAGACTTGAAAGGAAGTCTGGGGCAGGCTTTGGATCTTGTTGTAAGTGACAGACCGAGTTCAAGTTCAATTAATTAGAGAATGGGAAATCATGAAAGGTTTTGACAGGAATGTTGATATGATCAGATTATTAATTAATACCCATGACAATTATGCACCGATTTGCAAGGCCTGTATTCACTCCTAAGAAATTATAAGGAGGCACAAATCACTATCACACAGTGCTTGCAATGCACGGTGATGACTACCGTCCTTATAACATTTTTTATAAACAGGAAAATATACCTGATTCTAAGCCAAACATATGTGAAAACAACTTGTGAATAGATGTTGAGGAAAAAAGACATGCGACGGTCCTTATAACTTGCTCATCTCTTGTTTCCTGGATTACTCAGTTGTTTAGAACAAATAATTTAAACATACTAGAATGACCCTTCAATCTCACATATTTAACAGATTTATCACTTAATTTCCTTTTTAAACAACTCATGAGTAGCAAATGAATACAAAAGAGTGGAGGAATATGTCAGCTGAAGTCCCAGTCAGTTCTCTAAATCCATGGGTTCCTTAGCTGTAGATTCCATCAAAAACTTGCCTCTGTATTGAACAGGTACAGATGGTTTTGGCTTGTTGTTATCCTCTAAATAACACATTATAAGTATGATTAACAAATCAATGACATTGTATAAGGTAATAGACTTAATCTACTCATTATTTGTTGTGTATAAAAGGAAATAAGTAAATTATATATAAATAGCATATTATAAAGGATTTAAACATCCATGGATTTCAGTTGCCACTAAGGCTTCTAGAACCAATCTTCAACAGATAGCAAGAAACATATGTGCTAAAATCAGTATTTACTCTCTTAGCCAAAAGACCACAATTACATATAATTTCTCAAATGACAAGGATCACAGCACTACCAACAGTGAGTCAGTAGACACTCAAGAAATCTTTCTGCCTTTTGTTGAAAGACAGGCAATGGGCAGAAGTGAGAAAACCCAACTTTGCTATTCCAGATGTGACCCAGGAGTTAAAACATCAGCTCAGAAATGCTCCTAAAATGTAGAGAAGCTGCAGAGACAGGAAGCACATTCAGGCTCCAGGGATAACCCAAACAGGGCTTAGAGAGTAGGGCTAAGTCCAAGTGAGCGTTTCAGGAATGGAAATGCACAGAGAACATCAGAGAAGGAAGAGCTAGGTGTCTGGAAATGAGAGAGATTTCGCAACAGCCAGACAGGCAGCGTTAGGCTCGTGTTTGCAGGCAGGGCTGAAATCCATTCAGAGTTCCAGCCTGCTGCCCAGGTGTGGTTGGTTCAGCGTGTGAGAACTAAACTTGCAGGCTGAGAGAAGGCTGGCTCTGGGATGCAGAGAATGTGGCAATGCGGTAGGAATGAGAGGAGCGCACAGGGAGAAAGGGCAGAGAAGCGGTCAGTCAGGCGCACGGCTCAGCGGAAGCAGCAGCTACGGTCGTGTATAGATAGAGTTCGGAGGCCGCGGCAAGGGACTGCAGATAAAAGGTGGGGAGAAGACAGTGACTGTCACAAGGTTCCGAGCTTGAACGCTGGCATATGTTGGGGGGAAGAGAGCTGATGTGGAGAGGACATGCTTCATGGAAAGCTCTGCGGCCGAACCCGGTGCGGATACCCGGAAGGCATTAGAAGATGTACGTAGAGAGAAGTGGGAGGCTTTGAGGTGGAAGACACAATTGTACACCCGAGGGCCTGTTGCTGGCTGTGAGCAGAGTGTGGGAGGTGTTCGATCTTGAACGGAGCACTCTGGGCACAGCTGTGAAGCCGCCTGAGTGTGAGGCGTCTGAGCAGAAGCAGGCTCAGCAGACGGAAGGAGTGATGGCAGGAGTGCCAAAGGCGGGTTCTACAGCTCTTGTTTCTCAAGGGCTGGGGTGAAATCAAGAATAAATTAGCAGAGAAGGTGTTTGTGGTTTTGCATGAAGAAACCGCTCACTATGTGTTAGTGTAAAGGGAAGGGGATCATGCATCAACACTATATATATCATTATTAATATTATTACTAGAATAAGATGTTTAAACACAAAATATTAAGCACACTTCTTCGAGACACACATCATTTATATAATGGGCAAACACCTGGCGAATTACTAATTGCGCAACCAGCATAGTGAATTTTTAATGTATGTAAAGCCAAACAGTGGTACAGTGGTGGCTTACTGGCTACGCTCTGCTTACACCCCAATCGCTGTCTCATGACTTTGGTCTGGAAATTAATAGCATCATCGCGAACAATGCCGCTTTCTAAATGTGAATCATGATTCTGAACTGGATGTTGATTTGGGGAGAGGCAAGAGGCCCCTGAAGATTCACTGGAGTCACAACAGGACTCAGTCTCAAGGAGGAGAACAGGAGGAAAGGTCCGGACGGGTCTCTAAAGGAGAAGGAGGGGGAAGAGAGGAAAGGAGAGCTGGGTGAGGTGCAAGGTCAGACTAGAGACGTGTGGGCAGCACCTACGCGGTGAGAGCCCTGCACCGTGAAGACCTGGTGCGGCCAGCCCAGGATGAAAGTAAATGAAAAGTCCCTACACTGGTTCCCAGTCCTGTGTAAACCCGGTGCTGGATTTACTTTCTCTTCATTAAATGCTCGCAGTGTTCTGAAGCCAAGGAGTCCATATCCGACCGCAAGGAAACACTCCTTCACATTGCTTTGTACCTAATTAATCAGGCAGAGTGTAATCGCAAAGTTAAAATCCACAAAGAATACTATTTCTGGAGAAACAGGTAAGTAAACATGCTTTACATTTTTCTGTGTTTCACATTGTCACCTCATATTTTCTATCACGAGAAAGGCATTTCTACCACTTTTAATCCAGCCTACCAAATCTATTCAATGCGAGCCAGTTGCCAATATAAAATTTGGACACACTTGCCAGCTAAGCTGCATTACATTGTTTTGATGTGACTGTAAACTCATCACAGAATACAGCCATCTTGAATACAGAACTCAAATATACCTGGATATGGCCACATTAACCCCAATCTGTGATTCAGTACTTGGATCCCCTTCCCAACAATGTCAGTTCCTTTGCGTAGACGTCATCCTGTCTCTTAGAAAGCAGTTCTATTTTTTTGCTTGTGCTCCCTCTTAACAGCAGTCATTAATTTACTGATACCCTGTCTATCAGGCCTACATCAACTTGATTAGGGCTGTTATCCTAATCAAAAGGCTGATAATTAAGACTATCCATCTGTAGAGATCTAAGTGCTAAGATGAGTTGAAGATCCTAATTAAGATTATTTAGGTGTTACTTAAATGCCATCATTTGATTCAGCTAATCATACCAGCAGGTACATTAGATTTGCATTAATGTACTGCTGAAGCCAGCAGCTATTTAGGCAGATCAAAAATGTAGATTGCAGACACTATTTCAAATGCCTTTATTTGAAAGTGATATTGAGACAATACATTACGATAAGCAGGATGTTAGAACAGCTTAGGGTATTTCAATGTTTCTTAATTTACTTTATGGTAATGAGTGGAGTATTTAAAATAAACAGCCTATTTATTGAATTTGTTTTGTATCTTTCATCGTCTTGCACCCTCTCCAACCTAGAAATGCAGCCCGAGAGTGTTTTCAGCTTTTTCCATTTTGTAAATTACACTTACTGAGGCATGGGGAAAATCTCTGTGAACTACACTTCCTAAGTAGAAATATTTGAGAATAACATAGCATGATTTTGCCCTAAATACTTCATGCTTTGTTGAAAATGAATGATGAAAGGATATTTGGTTTTTAATAGTCACATTAATTACCAATTTCCTCAAATACAAATAATCAAGAAAAAATTTAGGGTAAACTAACTCATTAATAGTTTGTTTTCTACTACTTTATCTTAGGCTGAGGGAAAGTACAAAATACAATTTTCTGTTGCAATTATGTATCTACAATAGAATAAAATGTGCTCACAGAATCTCTGCCAGGTATGCCTTCCAAATTACTCTTCCCTAAACTGGGGTGAGAAATAACGCCACAGTGCGATCAGTAATTGCCATGTGTCTGCAAAACTGTAGTCAGAAAGGCCTTGGCGAGTGGTGAGGGAGAGTCCAGCACATGTGCGTGGGCGTGTCTGTCCCCACACCAGTGAGTGCTTGGGCTGCTCCCAAACCCTGGCGCCTGAGAGTAGCATTGTAATTACACATGAGTGTGCACATGTTCTTCAGTTCTCTATTTCATATTTTAGACAGACATCTAGAAGCAGGGTTACAGGGTATAGGCTAAGCTTCCCTTTCACTTTTTGAGGGGATTCCACAGTGTTTCCTGTAGTATCTGCAGCGCTTCACATTTCTGCCAGCAGTGTAAAAGGGTTCGTTTCTCTCCTCCCCTTACTGCTCCTTGTTATCTTTTGAGTTTTTCATCGTGGCTATGCTGGCAGGTGTGAGGTGACATCTCATGTTGGCTTTGATCGTGTTGCCCTGATGATCAGTAAAGTTGTTTAAAATATTTTCATCTGTTTTGGGCCTTTTCTTGTCTTCTTTGGAGAAATGCCTACTTTGGTCCTCTTAATATTTTTAACATCGCTACTATATTTATTTTTCTTGCTATTGAGTGATGGGGCTTTCTCGTTTATTAAATACTTTAGTTTGACATAGTCTCACTTAGATTTTTTCTTTGCTTGGGATTTTGTTGCTTGTACTTTTGGTGCTATATCACACAGAGACAAAAAAACAGTCAAGCCTGAGGTCATGAAGCTTCCTTTCCCTATGTTTTATTTAGAAATTTTAGTTTTGTGTTGTACATTGAACCTTTTATTCCATTTTGAAATGTTTTTTGTACATTGGTTGGGATTAGGATCCAATTTTGTTCTTTTGCAAGTAGACATCCAGTTTTCTCAATGCCATTGAGTGAAGAGAGTACCTTTCCCCATTGTGTCTTGGCATCCTGGTCATCTATCAGCTGACTAAATATAAGTGGGTTCACTTTTGGGTGCTACTGTATGTTGGGATGTGTGTTTGTTTCTATGCTGATACAATTTTGTTTTAATGACTATAACTTTATAATATAGCTTGAAATCAAAAGGTGTAATCCCTTCAAGCATCTTGATGAAGATGGCTTTGGATATTCTGGATCTTTTATGTTTCCATGCACATTTAAGGATTTTTATTTTTTGAAAGATGTATTGGAATTTTTATAAAGAATTTATTGATTCTATAGACTGCTTGGGAAGGACAAATGTATGCACAATATCAATTCTTTCCATCCATGAAATAGAATATCTATTTATATATTTCTCCTTAAGTTTATTTCATCAGCTTTTATACTATTCAGTGTATATGCCTCTCCCCTAAGCACTATGATCTTTTTGATGCTATTGCTATTGTTTTATTTCTTTTTTCTGTGAATTTATTGTTTCTTGTGACTACTAATGACCATCAGCTCGACTGGGTAAAGAGACGCCTACCAGATTGCAGGTTTCTGTTGGATGTTTCCAGAGATTTCCATGTAGCCCACCAAACTGAGGGAAGTGACCTACCAAATTATCCATGGTACCATCCAAACTGACCTGTAGCCTGGAGGGAATAAGAGAAGAAAGACGAAATTGGGGCACACTGACGAGCTCTACTCCGCTTGGCTGGCCCCATCTCTTGCTGCCATCACCTGTGGACATGAGGCTCCAGGTTCCCACCTTCCAAAGCCGATTCCTACCAGCAACTCTGCAGGGAGTTTCCAAACCTTCAAGCATGGACTGGTGCTACGGCCTCGGTCCATTTCTGTTCAACAGTATTTAGCTTCTTGGACAAAGCAGTTATTGTATCGTCCAGGTCTTTGGTTCAGCGATGGTCACTGTGGAGCTGCCCAGGTCTCATCTTGTAAGCTTACCTAAGAGACCCCCACGTGTGTTTTTGCAAATACGTTTTTACAGTGTACCCCTGGGCACTGGGTTGTGTCTGTTACTTGTGCGTCTCACTGGACACTGGCTCCATGATCTCTGAAAACACAGTTGCACCCCAGTCCAGGACCAGAGCCCGCTGCCTTCACAGCAGCACAGCACATCCAGTGCTGAGAGGTATCTGCTTGGATTTAACTTGGCTTCCTAGGCAGAATATGGACAGATGGACACCAAGAGATTCCACCAGCACCAATTACCAAAGATATCCAAAGCCTTAGCTGGAGAGGTTATTCACAGCCATAGCAGTGTAAACTTCAGTGGTGGAAGCTGCATAGAGACCAAGCCACTGCACCCTTCTGGGGTCCCATCCACTCAGTGACCTCCAAGCACTCGAAGGGGAGGCTGGCCCTGGAGTCTGCTGCCTCCAATGCATAAGCACGATGGAGGCCACAAAGGAACATCTCACCACCAGAGGAGGACAGTTACAGTTACCGTGTTACTGCTGCTGTGCTGGTTCATGCCCACACTCCTCTCTCCAGGGTGACCACAGTCCTCTGCTGACTGAGTGCAGGTCTGTGCTCTTTGCATGAACCTCTCACCCATCCTGAGGGTTTTGAACCCAACAGCCAAAGGATCTCTAAAAGTGCAAAACAGCCCTGTTCATCAGGGACTTCTCAATGGTTAAGAGGCCATCAGGCCCTTTCTGATCCCTGCCCTCACCAGGGACCCCTCATCCCAGGACCTGAGGAAAACTGTGGTGACTCAGTTTTAGGGACTCATTTCTTCTGGGTTAAGAACAGTACTGGTCCACAAGAGACTAAGGTTCAAGATAGAAATGTAGAAATGATTTGTGTCCTGGAGCATCTCCCAAATCTGACAGAAGGAAAGGAGGGTAAATATTCCAGGACCTCCTGCTCTCCGATGGTGATGCCCCTCTGTGGTATGTGTGTGCAGCCACCTGGCAGTTCTGGCGGGCGGTGACCCCACATGCCCCTAGGGAGGATATACTGATGACCCCACTCTATATGAGCTCCTTCTTTACCTGTGTGGTGTGCACTTCCTGCTGGTATTTCTTTATAAAGCCCTTACTTTCAGACCCTTGCCTTGGTATTGTTAGGTTGGCCACTCATCTTGCCCAGGAAAGTCCTATAAAATATTCTCCAAACTACATTCCTTTACACTGTTCATGTGTTCCTTTTCACTCTTTGTTTTTGTTGCTTTTCTCTCCTTGCTGAGACAAAATACCTGATGCCCAGAATTAAGGAAGGAAAGGTTTATTTAGCTCACAGTCTGTGGAGGTTTCAGTCTATAATCAGCCGGCTCCAAGGCAGGGTGGCACAGGGCAGAGGCCAACAGCTGATGGCAGGAAACAGCAAAAGCAACGAGAGCAAAAGGGAGAGGGGGAGGGAGAGCAGCAAGTAGCCTCCTCCCCCCCTCTATGGCGCGCAGAGTACCTGCCCCGGGGCAGGTGTAGCTCCCTGTAATCCAGCACTGGACCAGGAACCAAGCACAGACTCTAGGAGTCTACCCCATGACCGTGGAAGGCTTGCAGCACCCCCCACACAAACCGTAATGCTCTTGGGCTCTTCTTCCTTTCTGTTTCTTTCTTTCTTTCTTTCTTTCTTTCTTTCTTTCTTTCTTTCTTTCTTTCTTTCTTTCTTTCTTCTCTCTCTTTCTTTCTCTCTCTTTCCTTCTTTTCTTCTTTCCTTCCGTCCTCCCTCACTCTCACCCTCCCTCCCTCTCTCCATTTTTTCCTTCCTTCCCTCCCTCCTCCCTTCCTTCCAACCCTCTTGTACTGGGGATTAAGCAAAGCGCTTTTGCACTGAATCTGCATCCCTTCTTATTTTCTGTTTTGAGCCAAGCCCTCCCTGAGTCCCTTAGCCTCCCAGACCAGGCTTGAGCTGGAGCCCGCCCCCGGACTGGGCTCCCAGGTGCTGGGATGATGGCGGCCTGCGCCAGCACCACGACTTACTTTTCTTCCAAACTTTCCGTCCCCTCACTGTCTTGCTCCTGTCCATCGGGACTTTCCTTTTGCTTGTTGCTCTTTGTATCCAACGTTTTCTCATTTACTCCTTTCTATTTGGTCTCTGTGCCAATGCCTCTGCCACCCACAATCGCTGGCTGTTACCTTTCTCATGTTGTGCTGTTGTCAGCCTTTAACATCACTTGATAAGCTGTATAACTGATTGTTTGCAAAATCTGTACATCTTCCCTATAAATGTAAATCTAATAATGTTAAAAAATATAGTTTATTCTCAGCTACTGAATAATGATAATAAAGTATAAAATGTAGTCACTCAGAAACTGTTATTGTACGTTATTAGTATGAATTTGCTCAAACTAGTTAACTTTTTAAAATTATTGCTCTATTAGTGATAAAATGAAGTAATTGCTTCATATATATTAAGTGGCCAAAGGACAATGTTCAGTCTTTTCATCAACATTTTTATGTTGCTTTACACATAAATCCACTACCTCATCATATTATCAATATAGATACTTAAGAAGAAGTACAAATATTTCCAACTGTAAGAGATGCAAACTCTACCAGTGACATTGCAACAGAATGTCCAAAACTAAAGTGTTTGCTTCAGCAAACTTTGGATTATGAATAATTTTAAGGGTCTCCTGACATGGTCCAGAACATAAGATTTTTAAATTGTTTTAAAGATTTTGACAGAATTTGATCAGATAAAACTGGTGTCAAACTAATGCAAATGTGAGGAACTATACTTGCATATAAAAATAAGAATTTAAATATAAATAATTTACGAAAAACTTTTTATTTAGTAGTTTAAAAAGTTTGGAACTTTAAGTAAATTGTAGCTTTAAACCTAAGGTGACTATGGGTGCTTTTTAATAAAGGCTCAGAGAGAAACAGTAGAATTGTGTGTTTATTTTTTTACACAGACTCATCTGTAGTGCAATTTTATGTCCATGATACAAAAATGTATAAGATTTTAAAAAACCATCATTCTCCCAGGTACAAAATCATTTCTGAAAATT
Organism: Dinomys branickii; assembly: GCA_004027595.1. Lineage (NCBI taxonomy): Eukaryota > Metazoa > Chordata > Mammalia > Rodentia > Dinomyidae > Dinomys > Dinomys branickii. The sequence goes on from PVLD010002288.1 coordinate 31,953, forward strand.
TACATTCCTGCTTAACATGGACGTTTGCTTCAGAGAGCACTCTGAAAAATTTTATTCAAGTTAGCTAAAATCTGTAAGGCAAGTTCTCTGTACTTGACTTCAGAATCTCGTCTTTCTGGACTGCATCCTTCTGTTTTGTCTAAGTGTTTACCTTCCTAATTACCTCTTGGTCTGTTAGTTAAGTTCCCCGAGGCTGCCCTCAAGAGTTCTTCTGGGCCCTGGTATTTGCACACAGAATCTAAATATTTGCAAAAGTTCTTGCCCCTGCTCTTTCCTCCTCTGCTGGCAAAGTCAAACATCACTGAATCTCTGCCTCTGCCACCAGCGTGGCGGGAATGCTGGCTAATCATCAGGATTCGTTTATTTATTCTGCTGACAACATCCAATCTTGAGTAAGGGTCACTGTTTATTCACTTGCACACCACTCACTGACAGACACTCATATACAGCAGGAACACAATCTCGACCTCCACAGGCAGATCTCAGCAAATACAGGTGACTCAATGAGCTCTGGCGTGCACAACACAGACTGCTTGCCCCGGGGAGGAAGGAGGAAACTCTGACAGGAATGCTGGGGGTGTCACAGCCAGCAGTAGGTGGGATGTGCATGGCAGGAAGAAGGAGAACACAGAGCTCTTCACTTTGTGACAGATGGAGACATCACCAATCTGCAGTGAGTGCACACATTTAAAACGTACTATTGGAAATGCGTATGAGTTCTTGTGTGTGTACATTCAGGCAACAGCCACCATAATCAAGATAATGAACAGATCCATTACCCAAAGACACTCCTCATACCCTTCGGTAATTTCTTCCTGCTCTCTCCCATGGAGAAACCCTCCTCTACCCCAGGGAACTGGCATCTGTTTCTGCCACTGAAACTGGCTTCAAAAGTCCAAAAATATCTTGAAATTATACTGTTCTACCTGAAATCTTGTTTAAAAGAGAGGAGAGATCTGGCATATTTAATTCAGAATAATAGTTTATATATATATATATATATGGAACTTAGTGTGACAATTTAATGTTTCACTAGACTGTGGATTTCTTCTACTTTTTTTTTACAAAATTTCCTTAGAAATTAAGATTTTAGTTTTGATGAGTTTCAATATATTATTTGATTTATTGAATGCACTTGGTACTGTATTTAAGAAATTGTTGGCTAAACCAAAGTCACAGAATCTCTCATGTTTCCTTCTAGGTTTATGGATTTAGCTTCTACACATAGGCACATATTCCATTTTGGGTAACTCCGCATGTAAAGTATTTGGTTTCCCTGATAAAGGCTAGCCCTATGGGTAGATCTCTAATTCATTTGTTTAAAAATCCATAATTTCCTTCTCTCCATTTCTTTTGTGCCTTTGTCACATGTACACATATGAAGGTCGGTATCTGTACATGTTGGTTCATTCCCTTTATCTGTGTACTGTAATTGTCTCACTGAGCCCTGACCACACTGTGTAGGTTGTGACCAGTTTGTAACAGGCCTTGGCATTGGGGAATTTCATTTCCTCCACTCTTCCCTTTTATTCCAAGTTGTTTTAATTACTCTGGGTAAATTTGGCAGTTGTGATGAAAGACTACTAGGAATTTGACCTGACGTGCATTGAATTTGTCCAATAATTTGTGTCATCCTCTTTGTCCATTTGTCTTTGCACCTTGATGGGAAATGTACCACTGCTAAGCACAGGCCACTTTGATGGAATCTTTGCAGTCAAATTGGGGATCAACGCAAATTATATTTCTCATCAAGTCATGTGTATGACAGCTTGGGAGGAAAAATTATAAGGAAGACTGTGGAAGAAAATAAATATCCATATCCAAGGTGGAAAGAAAGCCTCATTTAATGACTAATCAGTTTTTTGATAATGTGTTAGATTTTTATTTGAATATGAAGAAGTGACGAAGGGCAAGAGTGTATGCTGACTGGTATTGTTCAATCTAATTTTAAGCTTCCGGGCCTTGTGTCCTCTCTAAGTCTCATGTGTTATTTAACTTCTCTGATCCTCAGTTTCCATCATTGCAAAACTGAACTATTACTGTGGCATGAAGAAAAGGAATGTTGTGTATCTGATATTATAAAATATAGAGAGGGATGTAAAACCCCACTAATCAAAGCAAAATTGTAGAGCGTTTTAACGTCTTCCATTTGCAAGAACGAGTGTCCTATGGACACCAGCAGGCATCCTGCTCACTCCAGCAAGCTGGCATGGCACAAGTGGGTCCCGACAGCGCCAAGACAGGAAATGACAGGTCTAAGAACACAGTGCTGCGGGTGCACAGGCTCAAGCGGTGCTGTCCCTTTGCAGTGGTTTACTTGGGCCTTGCCTGTGCTTCTGTCACTTTCTCTCCTCTCCCCTTCCAGCCCCAGCTGCCGTCAAGATCTTACCACAAACTTAAGCAATTGTATGGGTTATTCGTGGTGTTTTGCATGTATTTTTCATCTGGCATGTTTATTATTGAGATTCATCAACCTACAGTTCTCAAATTTGAAAAATTTTGGTAGCCATTATTTCTTTAATTTTTTTCTATCTACACCTGTTTTTGAGCACTCTGATTACACACACTTATCGTGTAGATGACTCCCTCATCTTCCATATCAGTGGTGGTGAACCTGTGACATGCATGTTATTGTGCTTTTGTTTAAGGCAAACATTAATGTGAAGTTGTTTTTCCCTAAACGAATTCCTCAGTGTCCAGTTTCATTGCGTTGGCGCTTTGCATGAAGGAGTACATTTGGTGTTACAGACTGACACCTGGTCTCTCAAATGCTCACCATTGCTCTGTACATTTTTCAGCCTACTTTGTTTCATTTTAATAGTTTCTGTTATGCCTTCACTTTCTCTGTATTTATATTCTTCAAAGTTTAACCTGCTGTTAATCTAGTCCTGGGTATTTTTTCATTTTTACGTGCAGCTGTCCAGTCTATAAATTCAGCTTCGAGCTTTCTTTGGATCTTTTTTTGGGATCCTTTTTATCCCTTCTCTCTCTGTCCCATTTCTCCCTTTGCATATGGCAGTGGACTCAGGTTATCAGAACTGTGCCCGCCTCCCCTACTGCACCAGCTGTGTCCGTCCTCTGTCTGTTTGCTCCTTGTCTTTTCTTGTTATGGCTGCATTTTCTTACTGCTCTGCCTACCCAAGATTATGTATATATATATATATATATATATATATATATAATAAGATTTTTTGGATTTGAATGTATTTATATTTTTATAAATATTCTTTAGCTTTACTTTGGAACATATTTACTTTTCTTAAACAGGTTTTGTTCCTTCCAGGTCTTGCTTGAGCTCTTAGGAGCAACCTGAGTACTTGTTAGTCTAGGACTGATGCTTCTGGTCTACTGGCATCAACAGTTCTAACGCTCTACTTTTTAAGTCTGTACTTGAACTACTAGGTTTTTGCACTGGGACTGCTGGGGCAGACACTGCTCTTATCCATGTGCGAGTTCGACAGTTCTCTCCTTTCCATTTCAGTTTGCTATGTCCCCAGGCTTTGATCCGCTTCTCTCTCAAATTCAAAGATCAAAACTCAGCTGAACTTTCAAGGGAGATGTCCTTACTTCTTCAAAGTCTTTCCCCACAGTTCTCTGTTCTCTGGGTTTCTCCCAGGAGTCCAGTCATCCTGTCATCTCCACCTTCTCACTCTCGTATATTCAACCCAAGGAGACCACTGGTCCTACCTGGTCTCACTTTTAGCTCCATCATCAGGAACCTCTGTCTGAGGAGAAATTGTGCCTGCTTCAGAGTTTATCTAGTTTGTTTTCCATATATCAAACGCCACAGTCAATCTGTCCAACATCTAAATTCTTAGTAAGCCTTCTCTATTATGTCCAGTTTTGTGGGGTGTTGTTGTTGCCCTGGGGGGATAAATGGGGCCCATGCTGTTGCATCATGTCCAGCACAGAAGTCCTCTCATCTTTTAGGTATTTATCTCACCAAATGCCACATACACATAACCTAGCATTCAAATCCCTGACACATAATACCAACTTGCTGAACACTGGTTTCCTTCTGTTTAGTGCTGCACAAACATTGATGTTCAAAGAGCTATTGAAATCAACGTGTTTCTCAGTGGTAGTTTTGTGTGCTTGGAAGCCCTCCCTCTGAACTCTTGTGATCTAACCGACCCTGAGGGCCAAGTGCTCCTTCCCACCCTTCCCTGGCCTCCTGTCATGTCCTCTGCGCCAGCTCACCGCTCTGTGTCACCAGCTCTCCCATGTCATCTGTTGTAGCTTCTGCTTCCATGGCTCCAGGCACCCTGGGATCCACAGGTCTCTCCGACTTTCCACCACCAGCCCCATAGGAAACCTCTGCTTCCTCAACTATAAAAATTGCCAAGAATACAAAACACTCATACAATGCAGAAGTTTGTACCACAAATATGGTGATGTGGGGAAAGAGTGACACTTAGGACTGCAGCGAGAATCAAAGAGAGCCTGCAGACACACGGCAGAGGTATTCTTGCTGGGCCTGGAGGGGCCGCTTAGCTCACCTTCCTCCATGTTCGTAGCATCTTCTCCCATGACAGCTCTCATGCACATTACCACACAAATTTCTCTAATCTCAAGCCTCAATTCCTTGCCTGGAAATTGTGTGGGAAGGCAGTTTTTGTGTGGTTATCTAAGGTGAGGCTCACAAACTCTTCCCAGTGCCTTTGCCCTTAGTGTTGAAGCAGTTACTCCATTAACCACACCCAGAAGATCAAGATGGTGGGACATGCAGACCTCCCTCCTAGCATGAAGGTGCCCAGGAAAGAGTAAACTTCATCATCTGCATGAATTTTTACTCTAACGGAGTGAAACAACTTTTGTTACTACTGACTTGAAGAAAAGCAGCAGAGTATGTGTGTACACCCTGGTGCAGTATTTGATTCACCAGTCAAAATTTGAGAACAATGTTCCTAGTCCCAGGAATTTCCACTGATCACCGGAGCCAATAGAATATGGTAAAGTGTGAAGAGAACATTACATTATCTGAAGAAAGCTGACACACTTTTGAATAATTTACTCAGGTAAATGATTCTGCCTATGAAATAATGTAGCTGTTTTCATGCTAATTTTGAATGTACGTAAACACCTAACATGTATTAAATAACAAGTGAAATTTTATGAACAGAATAATATTGTACAATAAGTTAGGTAACAATGGACAATTTTGATGTCATCTTGCTTAGATACACTTGTACTTTCCTTTTTTACCTGAGGAAAATTTTGAGTCAAAATTTATAGTCAGGGCATTGCCTTGCACCCATAACTTTGTTTTTTTTGAAATAACTCTTGACATTGTTGGAAAATATATTCTGTGATCAGAACTATGATTAAGAGACTGTACTAGAAAAGGCAAGGTGTATTTGAGGTCAAAGAAAGAGAAGATTTCTAAAGGAGAGACCAGTCCTATGTGCACAGTTAAAAATAACACAGACTTATGGCCTCAGATAAGTGAAAGGAAACTAAGCTTCATCCCTAAGGATTCCTAAGGCATGAACCTAACAGTACTGAGATAGCAGGAAGCCTGAAAGCTCTTGGAGAGGAGAGGTGATTTACTCCTGAGAAATTAGCTCATCCTCACACTCTGCCTTGGCAGGTGCTGTGGGACCAGTACTGCCCCACTTCCTGAAGAAACCTGGTGCATTCCCAGCTCACTCAGAAGCCATCTGCACCCTGCAGTCTAGCCTCCTCCCTCTTGTCCTCTGGGTAACTGCAAAAGGGCCTTGGCACAGACCCAGCCAGTTTTCAATCCCTGTGATAACTATACAACTACACACACTTGCACACACACACACACACACACACACACACACACACACGCACACGCACACGCACACGCACACATATACACACACACACACACACACACACACTTTTCCTGTGGAGATAGTTTTGAGAGGCTGCAAACAGCCTAAACACATTTTCATAAATTCTCTCTGGATTCAACTTTGTTTTTTGCTGGAAGCTTTTCTCATGTTAAAATATTTGTATTTATTTTACCTGAACAGATGGTACTTAGGCACACCAATCCTGCTTTTAATGTTTCAGAAACGTACAGTGTCTGTCCTTTATTCTTCGAACTTGGAGTTTTTATGGTTCCATAGCCAACATTAACTGCATGGTTTGGAGACTCCAACCCATCCAGTTAACCTAGCGAGGCAGATACTATCACAAGGTAAGTGTTTGAAGAATCCATATCAGGGGCTACAAAAACACAGACTCTGTTGGGTAACTATGTCTTGATAAGCTTGGTATGCAGAATGCATTGCATGACTACAGGGATGTCATATTTAAGCCCACATTAAACATGTGTTTGCTAGCAGAGCCATAAAGTGTCCAGATAATAATTTTATATGCATTGTGAAGTAATTTAAAGTACAAATGAGAATGTTTACTATACAGAGATCAACTATTCTCCTCCTAATTCTCTAACTGGGTCACATATATCATCAAACATTCTTGGCAGTATTTATGTTAGATATCAATTAGACAAGCAGGTATGTGTGCAATATTTCCACGCAAACAAAAACCACAATAGCAATTACTGTCATGCAGAATTATGGAAGACTTGCCACATGCAGTTATGACCACCAAGGCAGTTCAACTTGCTCTGGACCTTGAAGAACTCCTTGCTCCAAATCGGTTACAGGATCTGAATGCCACCTTCCTGTTTCTGGATGTGGCCTGGCCATCTCCCTCTCCTTGACTGTGTGCTGACTTCAGCCACTTTCTGAAAAGCTCAGAATGACACCAGTGCTTTTCCCAGTCATGGTGATAGTAGCAAAGACAAAGCCAAAAATATGAAATTTGTGTCATGTTCTTGTCATGTTTTCCCCTCCCATCATGCCTTTCACTAATGGATTTTCTTGTTGCCATTTGTTTCATGTGTGACTTTTTCTTGTTATTCTTTAGACAAAATGCCTAAAGTACTTCCTGTCGTCCCTGCGCTACTTCCTGTCATCAATTTGCATGCAGCCTCTCCCTGCCGTGGCTTGGCCTACTGCTCAGGAATTCATGTGCCATATGTCTTTCTACCTGCCATTAAGATGTCACATCCATAAATGACTTTAGAAAGGAAATCCATACTCAAGCCAAATACATATCTTACACAAACTTGAAGGTAGCATGGAAAAGAATACATTTTTCATCAGGAAAGAAAAGGATAAATTATTTAGCATACAGCACTGAGCCAGTTGGCTAACAGTATGGAAAAGGAAACAAAGGTAAATCCCTACCTCACAGCACGAATCTCATAAAACCCACATGCACTAAACTTTCAAGTCCCTGAAATAAAACATGGATGGATATATGTTACTGGCATAAAAGAGGTGAGGCATGGACGAAGGGGGAAAAGTAAGACATTTGACTGCCTTGTATGACTTTTGCACATAGTAAAAAAGCTATTAAATATTGGCAAGTAAATAATTTGAAGTATATGAACTATTAATATATGTTACATAAATAGCTACTACTACCATTCCTCCTAATAAATCTAATAAATCAGTAGAAATCCCAACAGCTTATTTCTGAGGAGAAATACAAAGCCAGTTGTCAAATTCCAGAAGAGAAATTATAGGGAAATAAACAAAATTACAAGTGAGACATTAAGAAAACACTAATAATATTTACTTATAAAAATACATTATTCATTATTTTCAAGACTAGGGGGTAAAAACACTATTATATACAAACCTGAGGTTTAAGCCAATCCTTTAAATAGTGCAAATTGGGAAAATTATCAAATATTTAAAAGATGCACACATGTACAGCTAAATTAAATTTTTAATAAATTTTCATAAGAAGCATTTACGTATATTATATTGTTTAAAATATTTAAGCAGTGAAAACTGTTTACCTCTTGAATAATTGGCCACAATAAGGGACACTGATTCAACTGAGACACATACATTTAGTATATCTATTAAAGAATATCTAGCTGAGGCACATACACAAAATATTTGAAATCGTAGACAAAAATGTACCACCCACATATTGAGGACAGGAGTAAAATTTGAAAAAAAAACTTTATAAAGTCTGACACATTAAAATATTGTGCAGATGTTTATACCTTTTGACTTGTTGATTTAATATATCTTTTTTCATTTTTATACAATGGTTTGGTTAGCAGATAAGAATTTTTAAAAGATATATCTACTTGTACATGGCATGTGAATTTATACTCTGTTGGGTGACTTTAAAATCAAACAAATTAAGTTATCTATATCCGTTTCATAAAACCCCTCTGTTTATTCCTGGGAGGCCATGAGGTGGTTGGTAAAACCTGGACACAACACTTGATTTTCAGAGGCAGCCACTTTAAATGTCTCCGTTTCATCTCTCTCCTGCCACCAGCTGTGGGGACCTCTTCCACGGTCACACAAGTTCGCTTCTACCTCTTCTTCCCACTCTTTTTAGCTTCATCCATGGGTGTGTTGTTCTGTGACTTTCTCAGCTTCCTCATAAATAAATGGTAATCTTACTCCCAGAGTTTAGAATTAGGTTAGAGGTAAAGATAATGCATTTGTATTGACATGTCTAGTCTCTGCCTGGACTTTATAATAATCAACTCTTTTTTGAACTAATGAGTTTTCTCTGCTCCACATAGCAAGGAAGAGTTGTCTGAAATGAGTTTGGGTTCTTAGGGACAACACACTCATGGGTTCTGCAGCTGCTTCCCTGTTCCCTCACTCCTTATCCGCTACATTTTTATTGTTTTCCTCCAAAAGACAATACATTTAATCATCTTTCACAGTTGGTGCGACTGATAGTTTTCACAAATAGTTTTAGTCTGCATTCTTTCTTAAGACTATTCCCTTCTGCCTAGATGCCTGTCTTTCAGCTCAATACGTAACAGTTACTATTAAATTACCTAAAGCCTCATAGCCTTACGGTCCTAGATGATTATCTCTTACAATTAGCGTGGTGCTGAAGCTGTTGTCTCTACGTGATTGGGTTAGAGGCTCCCTAAGGGATTAGTAATGTACACTGGGGTGTGTCTGGGTGGGTCGTGGAGGTGTGACCTTGAGTAATATATCTGTTGCCTTATTCTTTCCTGTCTGCTTCTACTCTCCTACATTCCTTCCCTGCTTCCATGCACAAAGCAGCTTGGCTCAGCTACAGTCTTCTGCTAGTGTGTCCTGCATTGAGACCAGCTGACCATGGACTAATCCCTCTGGACACATAAGCCAAATTATGCTTTTCCTCCTTCAGGCTGTATGTACAGGACGTTTTCTCTAGCCTGGGGAAGCCAAATTGCAAGCACCGGTACTTTAACATTTTCATGTTTCTCTTGTTTTGTTTCCCTAGACTCAGTGAAAGATGGAGCAAAGTGCAAACAGTTATTCATCTGCAGAGATCAACCAGTTTGATTCTCAAATTTTCACTTGCTTTCTACATTTCATTGGGAACATTTAAAAACCCCTTAAAATTTATACATTCATAATTAATCTGCCTAATAATTGCTAAGTACATTTTCCCATAATATTTTACAATAAATTTAAACAGTCAACCATTATGTCAGAGAAATTAATATTTCAGAGATTCTTATGAAATCCAGTGGTGGTGCTTGTTGCCCTATCCAATAGCCTACTTCACTAACATGCACACACACACATACCTACACACACACACACACACACACACACACACACACATATACACACACAAACATGCTTACTTTTCTTGTTATGACAGAGACATTTTGATAAAAGTATTTTTCAGGAAGTGATATTATGGGGTCTTATGAGTTATCAAACCGTAAAAAGTCAAAAGGAGGCAATGGGAGTAAAGGCTTCTAGGGCCAACAAAAATTTCCTGTTCTGTGTCAAGTGGAAGCCTGTGGAAAAGAGGCCTTGTGCACTTTGGAGTTGTAGTTTCTACTGTACTCAGTATCAGAGAGATTCTTTCACTTGTTAAATGAAGACAGATTTGAAGAGCATAACTAAATTTTCCCTTCAGTGTTACATTCATAAAGTATTGAGTGGTATGTCCAGGGTCACGGCAACCCCTGCACAGCCTCGCATGCATCACAGGTCACCTCCTTGGGGCAGAGAGTGGTTCGCCTTTTTCACATGTAAGAAGGTGAGGGCCTTCCACTGCTGCCTTGGTGAGGCATTTATATCTTTGCTGAACTAGAATTCCTGCCTGAAGCTCATCTAAGTCTCCCTTGTTGCATTTCAGTAGGTTGATAACTAGTTTTATTTAGTTTGAAATTTCTGTGTATTCTATTTGATTGAAGGAAGTTAAAAGTACTTATGATTATGTATCACTTCCTGAGCCCCTGTTCGTGTCCTGGATTTGGAATCAGAAAACATAAATTCATCCCCCAGCTTCTTCATTGTGCTTTCACTGTTTCATGTTTAATAGGTCTCCTAACTTCTCAAGGCCTTAATTTCTCATCTCTGCTAGTAGAAACCATTCAATGAAATCACAAGAATCAAATGCAATGTTTCATTGAAAATAGTTGTTAAATTTGAAAAATGAGATATCATATTTAAATGTTGGTCACTTTTAATTCAGTACTCATATTCAGTCAACACAGTGCTTTAAGTTATTCCTTTTCAATAATTTAAAATCTCATTGTACAGGACAGCTTTATCAAGTCACACTTGCATTTCCACAGGGCTAATTTACCTCCCTATTTACAGCAACAACACGTTCTCCTAGTTTCAAAGTATGGAATTATCTTCTCATCTTCTCAATGTTTTCTCCTTACTAGTTGTTATGCTTTGTGTCTGAGTGTCACCTCAAAGCCTCATGCGTCATGGGAGGCAGGCTTATTAGAGGCGGCTGAGTGTAGAGTTCACGCTTGGTTCATTGTCTGGTGCTGAGGGGCTGTGAGTGCCAGACTTCCTTAAGGCAGGAAGTCTGCACACAACACAAGGGAGGGAAACAGGTTTGCTTCCCCCTTTCGCTCTCGTCACTTGCTTTTGCTGTTTTCTACTGCCATGAACAGTTGCTCCTCTGCCATGCACTATTTGTCTTGGAGCCTATTGCTTCTGGACTAAAACCTCCACACACTGTGAGCCAAATAAACTTTTCCTCTTTTAACTTTGAGTGTTGGATATTTTGTCTTAGCAACAAGAGAAAAGTAACTAATATACTGGCCTATGTATCAATAGAGACAAAAACCTATTTATCTCTTTTTCTAGAGATCCTTCCATTCATCTCTCAAATTTTACCTTCTAGTGTGTCCCTCATTTTTAGGTTTAGGCAAGAATGGACTCGTGTGTCATAGAAACCTAGGCTTAAGTTCTGAATGGTCTAGGTCTGTGAGTCTTGGCCATATGACACAGTCTTAGACTTTAACATTAACATCTATACATTTAGGACAACACGACCTATTATAGTTGTTATATTTAATGTACCCTCCATTTCAACTTTCTCCATTCAAAATAATCAATGATTTCTGTTATTCACGAAACAAGTTGCAATATTCTTGAAAAGACAATTGAGGCCATTTATGCTCCTTATATAACTTTGTATTTTATTTTTCTTTCATCATATTACAACCCACTAGAATTTTCTGCTTGGATACTAGAGGCAATGAACAATGTCTCTTAAAATAAAATTAACTGAACATCTGATTTCCTGGTTTCCAAATGAGATGAATACAATTCTTTGCATATGCTACAGAATGATTCTTGAGAAAAATGTGCCAGTCTATGTTAATGAGTATCGGGATAGCCAATGCTATCATTTTTGTGATACTGAGGTTTGAATTCAAGAACATTATACTGAGCTACGTTTTCATTTTATCATTCTAGATTCAGCTGCCTCTAATAAGCCTACGTCCCATGATGCATGAGGCTTTGAGTGAGAGTCTTGCTGAATCTCTAGTTTTCCCAGGCTGGGGTCAAATTTACAATCCTCCTTCCTCAGCTTCCCAGAATGCTGGCATCACAGGAATCCCCCACCATACCCGGATTTCCAAAGCTATGCATCTTCATGGTACCAATATTATCAGATACAGTTTCTTCTTCATTACTAAAATGAAAGACATGAGCCTTTTACATTTAAATGGAAATGGCTGATATCAAATGAAGAGATGGAATTTCTTTCCATTCATTATTCTCTTTCTACCAGTGAGACTGCAAAAAGAAAATAAAATATGTGAAATTCATTCACTCATGGAATTCATTGCTATAAAACCATTTAATGACAACGCCTTATTTTCTCTGCTCTATTAAAGCTATCATGCTTGGCAATTTCTCAGGCGTTTTTAGTTGCCAACCACATAGTTATTGCAATACATGGAGGAGAAGACAACAGAACTCTTTCTTCTGTGTAAAACATGCCAACTTGTAGAAATACAATAGAATAGGACCTGGCAGATAGTTGACTCTTGATAGATGCTATTTAATTACTGACTTGTGTTTTCTCTAGTGGTGACAGACTTGATAGGGCCTTTCTCAATGGGCAAAGAGCTAGAATTCTCAGTGCTCAGACAAGGGCACAGGAATGACATGAAGGATATTTATGAGACTGGTCCTTCCCTGTGAGATTTCAAGGTCTAAGAAGGGCTTCATTGTGCAAGGAGACTGCTTCACTGTAGATACACATACATGGATCCAAGGTTAAGGAAAGGACATGGGGCAGACCATTGGAGACTCGGAATGAATTCATTTACTGCTTGTCAAGAGCCAGACAGGCAGAGGATCAAAACTGGGCAGCAGAAAGGAACACAGAATAAATGTCAGAGAAAATAGGTTCAAATAGGAAGAGATGTTAGAATGCTGCAGGAAAAGCACAAAGACTGTCACAAAGCAGGACACCCCTCTGAGGTAGGAACTCAGTGTTTGCACATAGAGAGGTGAACGCTATGGAAAGAACAATGACTTGGCAGAACAAATACAAACTCATTACCACCTAGAGGGTCTGTTCAGAAGCAGTTCCTCCCCTCCTAGGAGAAATGACAGCAAGATTCAAATGTAGTGAAATGAGTTGCATATTGTGCATGGCTGTCCTGAGCTGTCCGTGTGAAACCCTCCATGTGGAGCCCTGCTGACGGGAAGGGGAGGTGAACAGAGAAAAACAGCAGCAGAGTGTAAGCTAATGCGCATTCGTGCCTTTCTGTTTATTCCAATAGGCAGAAGTGACAAAAGTGGAGTGGAACTAGGTAAATTAAACCCCCAAATCAAAGTTGGCTTTGTAGTTTCACCCAGGGGGCATCCCTGTTCAGAAGAGTCAGTCTTTCAGGGTGAAATGCTTATCATTTTCACTCTATTGAGAAAGCTAAATGCTCCTGGTGTTGGTTTTGTTTCACCTTATTATTTAATTCTCTTAGTAAGTTGCTTGTTCTTCAACCATGAATACAAAGAGAAGGAACATTCCCAATGAAATATGATGATTTTTCAGGAAGAAGCCCAATCCTCTGCTTTATAACAACAATGACAACAACAAATATCATGGTGTTTTTTGATATATTGTTAGTTTTACATAGGATAGAGCTATGAATTTAAATTGCAAAGAGGGACACAGGGAGTCTCATGTGCTGCAAACTGCAAGCACCATGGTGGTACGGGAATGACTGCTAAAGTTGGCATTATTCAGTGGTTTTGTACATGATCCAGTAAAGCAGACACAGGAAATACTCTTATTTGAAGATGGCTTCTGTCGTGGATTAATGAATGATCAGTTTAAGTGGGAAAGCCCAGCTGAAAGGAGCACGACACCACATGGAAAGGGAAGTGGAGAAAAAGGCAAATAAAACCAACAGCGTGGTTAGGAAAGATCCTCCTCTCTTCTTTATGTCTATTCGTTTGGCCTTTTACCACCAACCGTTAGAAGCTGTTGTCAGGCTTTGCAAGGGAATGAATTTAATACAGGACATATCAGTCTATGGGATTATCTTATGATATTTACACAAAAAGTCAAATATAGAAGAGTTCAAGAGATCTGTCCTGGAGCTGAAGACAGTTGAAGAGAGCTGTCCATGTACAGCTCAAGACAGCCATGCACAAGAGTTCAATATTATAAGATAAATAGCATGGTTCTGGGAAGGCCCTCCTGAATGTTACTGCTAGTGCCATGAAAGGAGAACAGGAAGGGAATTTCCCCGGAGAGGCTTTGTTGTGGCTGGTTTTCCTGGTACAAATTTGACTGTTCTCATCATTCGAGGAGCTCAGATCCTCACTGTCACAGAGGATTCCTGTGTTTCTCTTCAGAGGAGTTCTGGTCTTTGCCTTGAGCATTGCTTCCTGGCTCCTGTGCAGATCCCTCAGCCTGCTGGTGCAAATCCTTCATCCCGCTGGCACACGCATTCTAGCTTCCACCACTGACTTTGGCCTTCCTGGTACAGATCTTTTATATGGACTTGCAGGCGACAATGTTGTGGGCCCTAGGCCTTCGGCTGGACTTGTGAAGGACATTGCCATGATCTGTAGGTCTTTAGCTGGATCTGTAAAGGACATTGCCATAGGGTCCCGGCCCTCAGCTGGATCGTTCAGCTCTCTATCTTATGAACAGATCTCTTACATGTGGACAGATCTCTTGTACTCTTCTATATTTGACTTTTTGTATAAATATTATAAGATAATCCCATAGATTGATATGTCCTGTATTAAATTCATTCCCTTGCAAAGCCTGACAACAGCTTCTAACGGTTGGTGGTAAAATGCCAAAGGAATAGATATAAAGAGGAGTATTTTCTTAACCAAGCTGTTATTTTCATTTGCCTCTTTCTCTACTTTCATTTCCATGTGGCATTGTGCACAGGCTTGCAGACTGTGAGGGTGGGTTTGTATTTACATGATCCACAACCTAAACTAAAATATGGCAGCTCTCCCCTGATTTCCTGAACATATGCCAGTTGTACACCTACCATTATGACCTGGAGAGTCTGACCATTCCTGATAAACAAAGAGAAAAGAGTGATGTTTAGATTTGATGGCAACTTTCCCTGATGAAGCTTTTATAATCAGAACTCTTATGATATCATTTTATCAGAAATATATTTAGTATGAAATAATTATTGCCCATTGGATGGGTTCACTTGAGTTGATTGCTTTATTTCCTTGATGCTGAAACTAATGATTTCAAAACTGACAAATTATTTAGCTTTTATTTTCCTTTTTTGATTAATTATAAAACACCTAACCATTAAAAATAGCACCCATCACAATTCAAAATCAAAGTAATTTTCAAATTATAACTTATGTCCTCTTTGAAGGAAACAGAATCATATTTCAAAAAGATCTTTGTAATGTTAAAGTAAATATCACTCTGCTAATAGTTTTTCAGTATAAGTAGATATTTTCCCTACTTTATTGCATTGTAGTCATGAATTATATGTAATTTATCCTGGTTAAGTTGAAAGTCTTTATTATATCAGAAAATATAATAATATATAAAGTGGCAACTAAAAATCCTCACAGTGACCAAATCTTTAATGTGACCACAGTGAACCACAATTGAGGGTTAAATATGACTATGATTTACTAAAATTATTCCTATAATTGTAATTATAATGCAGCCTTTTAAAATATTTTGTAAATTTTCTACAAATTTTAATAAAACTCGGGTTTCTTCTGAAGAGAAACTATTCTATGTATTTCAACATATTTCAAACTTCTTTCATCTAATTTAACCTATGTTTTAGAAAAAAATCATGTTTATTAACTGTGTCTCCATGTTCAAAACCACTCTGTTCCAAAGGAGGGCTTTTATTCCACTCTGTTCAGTGATAAGGGCTTATAGATCTTTGCAAAATTGTGAAAATCAAAGTTGCAGAGTTGTAAAGACCTTTGAGGCTCACCTTATCTCATGTCATTCTCCAGTTCCTCATCTGAGTCTGACACAACCTGCAGGCCAAGGGGTAGAAGAAGCAGGGTAGATAGTAAATGTCTACATTCTTTCCTTTTACCAAGCAATTCTCATCACCATTTGCAAGGTTCATAGCAACTTTCTTAGAAACTTTATTATAGACTTTCACAAGAATAAATTGGAAATCATTTCTATAACACTCATTTTGTACCTGAGAATCTAAGATCCTTAAAAGTAACTGATTTTAATAAAGTCAAATACCTTATAGACAAGAACTAGAATTATAGTATTGTTCTTTATTTTCAATATTTTATATTAAGGGGTACATGGTTAACAATAAAATGACTGAAATAATCTCACTTTCTATAATGTGGATTATAATGTGAAAAGTAAATGCAAAGAACTGATCAAAAGCAAACATTTCAAATATTAAGCATAGTTCAGATTTATTCTACATGATGACCTATTGAAGGAATATTTTAAGTATATAAAGAATAAAATTACCTTGACCATATCTAACTATTTTTTATTGATCATGCAGTGCTATTGCATAGTGTGTAGGATAATTGTTATGGTCTTAGAGAAGTGTATTTCTCTTTTATTTTCTGATAATGCCATTTTTCATTGCGGGCTTAAACGCTGAACTGATTGCTTCTAGTCATGATGTGGAGAAGCTGTCATGATCAATCTTGGCAGGAGAGCTGGTGGCTGGCAGCCCATGACACATTGGAAAAGTTCAAAAGACAGGAAGAAAACAAGCCAACAAAACCCCTGGAACTTGCACTCGCTTTTCCTGACCTACACATTTTGGTTCCAGAAACAGGAGGTGGCACACAATTATTATTGTAAACATGTATTCATGAAGCTCAGGGAAAATATGTGCGAGATGATAGAGATGGTTCTTCCTTGGCAATTCAAAATGCATTGACTGGGCAGAAAAGCTATGTTCACGATGTTATATAAGAACGTGTGTCTACACGGGTTCATGCAGATGTATACGGACATGTGTATGTGTATGTGTGTATGTTCATAGAAAAGAAAAAGACATCAGCATCTAAAGATGCATGAAAGTGCGGCTTAAGTCTTAGCTGCATCGTGAATGACATTGCTGTGACCTAAGTGCTAACTTTTCCGCAGTTTACTGCCTTTTTGTTGTTCAAATAAAGATGAATTTCAATATTTCCTGTGCTTGCATAATCTGGTGTCAAGTTCCAGACTGTTAGCAGCTTTTGCACAGATAAATTATTGGGCTATCACTTCGCAGAGTCTGGCGCGCTGCTATTTTAGGCATCTTGCGCCTCTCCTCAGCCCTCTCCTTGCCGGTGTGACGCTCGCAGACCCATTAGGGGGAATAGAACCGCTGTTAGCGCACAGAGTCGGCGGCGTATATCAGCAGGCAGATTTCTCAAAGCGTACATATTTGATGAAGCTTGCCTAAAATAAAAGGTTGTAATATTTAATAGCCTGCAAAAGATGAATAAAAATGTGTGGGAAGTCATCTCTGGATGCCGTAACCCAAGATTAGGAAAAGCACTCTTTGCGAGTTCAAGGAAATTATTCTACAAACTTTTCTGTAACAATAGCAAGTAAATTGAGTTTTTTATTTATGTGGTAAAATTATTAATGCATGGCTGAATTAAAGCATAATACTAAGCATACTTAATTAATTTTATGTTTTAAGCTTATGATATAAGCAAATTATCTCCAAAGAGAAAGCACAGTGTGACTAATGCCCTCTGGAGAATTATCATTTTTCAATTAACAATATTGTATTGTTTATTGTTATGCTTTTTGCAATTTTATCTCTCTGAATAATTAAAAATTTGAAATCTTCAATAAACCAATGTGTTTGCTATTTGTGTTCCTTTTGTCCTTAAAAATGGTATGTGTTAAGAGGAAAATAAATCTGCTAATAAAAGTATGTAAACGTGTACAGCTCAGAGAAACTTTTCTCCAAAAATTTCATTGATTTTATTTAACAATAAAGTTCTGCTGACACTCCAAATAAACAACAGTGCATCTTAGGGCATAATTCATTTGCTCTTATTTGTAATTATTTCTCCTTTGGCTGTAGTTGTTACATCACGTCCATACATACGACTTTTTCTTTTGTGGTTCTCTAACGTCAGTCTGATATTTGATGGCCTCAAGACTTGTCTTTCTGTTGAATGGCCTTAAAGGTGCGTGCAAAAAGAACTTTGTGAATCATGGAGTACACTGTGTATCCTGCCTGTTAGAAAAGTCTGAGAAAACTTAGTGTCTAGAAGAACTTTTTCCCTCTATGCTGAACTCCAGATGACAGTGGAGCGCGGTGGGTGGGCTGTTGGCCATTGCGGACACGACAAGCGCTGGTCATGATGAGACTGCATGCTGTATGGAGATGGTTATTATTACAGACCATTATAAACAGGTCACTGCAACAGGGAAGCCATGGATTAACATTAACTTTTATAGCTTCTTACCTAATAAGTAACAAAACAATTATTTTAAAGGAATATTCTTCTTTTCTTTGAATGAAGGAATGTCGGACCCTTAAATTCAATAAAATAGCTTATTTCAATGCAGGTTAGAATAAATAGACTTGTACCATGAGCTTACATTTATCAAAGATCTGAATTATTTAACCGTGAATGGTGATTTAAGACTTATTGTTCAAATCACTATTCATATAACTTTAAATCTTCAAGAAGAGAACAGATGGAACACACCCAGTTTTATTCTATGTTGCCAGAGTGTGACATTAATGCTATTTTTTCTATTTCATAATCAAAGTATTCACGCATAGTCTTTATTGTAATTTTCAGAGTAAAAGATATCATTGTGTAGAATTTCTAAAATAAACTACACAATTATTGTAGTAGAGCAATGGATTCCCTTGTAGGTGGTGTTTGAGATAAATGAAGGAATGTAAGGATTTGTAGAGGTCATTTGTTAAAAAAAAAACATCAGAATGAAAAGCATTTTAATAATAATTTATTTCAATTTCCATGTATACATTTTTTAAAGTTAAGATAGATAACATTTACTTTGTGATAACATCAACATTCAGTTAATCATTTGCTTCTTCAAAGCCTTGAAAGGTAGTAATTTTTATGTTTCCTATGCTTTATATTCTATCATTTTTCACTTATATTATATCTACATGCAAGCAAAATTTAAGAGCAGAAACTGTCAAAAATAGATTATAAAAATTATTATGATGTGGGAAACAATCTTGAGAGTAATTTGGTGCTGAGTAGAATACCAGAATGTGCAGCACTATAAATTGTTCAGCAGAACTGGGGAAGTATAAAGAACATTAATTGCATGTGGCATTATTTATATATATTTTATATTTATATATGTTTTATATACTCCCCACATGGAGATGTGCGTGCTGTGGCTGCTCCTTATCATTCCTTTCTTTGTTTATTCTTTGCTAATGCCATCTAGTTACCGGATGGCCAATCACTAGGTAGAGTTTTTTGGTTTCTATAAAGGCTTTCTCTCACCTTTCTCTAACATAGGGTAAGTACGGTTATAGAACTACCCAGGGTCAGACTGGCTGCTGAGCTATTGCTTTAGCTTAGAAACACTATTTACAGGGGATATTGCATTAAAATATGAAAATGTATTTCTCCAAATGGTTTTCCAAATACCCTGTCTACGTGCTGTATTTTCAGCACAGGAGAATGATTGCAAGCACAGAACAACCTAACCGCCAACCAGCAAAGAAACTGCGTCTCACGTACGCTCCAGGGTGGATCTGATGGCCAAATTCAAGTCCATTTGCTCCTGCTGGGATGACGTTCTCTCATGTCTACAGGGCAGACATTTGCTTGTGGTTTTTCCCGTGCCTGTTTGCACCGCATGACATTTAGCATCTCCCTTCCTTGCGGGGTTTGGTGCACGCGCAGCACACACCTTCCTGTCTCATCCCCTCCCCCCGCCCTCGCCCTCCCCCATCTCTTGGTACGCGTCCTTCTTGTACATCTTTGCACTATGAAATGTTTCCTTTGTTCGTGCGGAGTTGGTTCGTGTACATAACACCTCCTGATTCCTCTTTTGAACTCCTTTCCTCCTCTCCCTCCCCTTTCCCTCCTTCTCTTGATTCCCTGCCTTGGAAAGTTGTACTTTAAGGCTCCTTAGGTTCTACCTTTTATTTTGCGCTTTACTTACCGTTTAGGTTTCTCACATAAGAGAACCATGTGATAATTAAGCTCCAGGTCTATATTTCGCTTAACACTTGGTCTCCACATATATCCATTTTCCTACAAATGACCTGGGTTTATCTTTCTTTATGGCATAGTAGTGTTCCATTGTGCATGCATACCACATCTTCTTATTTGTTCATCTCTTGGTGAACATGTAGACCTCTTCCAAGTTTTAGCTATTATGAGTTGTGCTGCTATAAACGTGAGCATGCATGTATCACTGTACTATGAAGTCTTTAACTGTTTCAGGAAAATACCTAGAAAGAGAAGAGTTGAGTCATATGGAATTTCTAGTTTCAGATTTCTGAGGAATCTTTGGACTGATTTCCAGGGTACAAATTTACTTTCATTGTACTTTCTCACCAACAATTTAGGATTTCTTTTTCCCCACAGCCTCTCCAGAACTTGTTATGTGGTTCTTGGTGATGGCCATTCTGTCTTGGATAAGACAAAATCTCATTGCTGTTTCAATTTATAATAGTCTAATGGCCACCGACGCTGAGCGTATCTCTGTGCATGGATTAGCCATTAGTACTTTTTCTGTGAAGTCTCTATGTCATTTAACTTGCCTCCTTTTTCAAATTTTCTTTCATTCTCCAGGGACAAATTTTGAGCCATATATTTTAGATATTATTTCTCTAAGGAATAGGTTGCAATATTTTTTCCCATTTCTTCCAGTATCTTTTCACCTGAGCATTTGTGTCTGTTGCTGGGTGGAAGCTTTTAAATTTTGTATAATTCTATTTGTTTTCTCTTGGTCAAGCCTGCAGTTCTGTTCATAAAGTCCCTGCCTACATCTGTGACTTCAAGAATTTTACCTGCCTTGTCTCCCATCAGTTTTTTTTTTTTTTCTATTTTAAAATTTAAGTCTTTGATCTGCTTTGATTTCAGGTTAGTACTTAGGGAATGATAAGAGCCTAGATTCAGTCTTTCACATGTGAATAGTCAATTTGCCCAACACTGTGTGAGAAAGAGGCTACCTTTTCTTTAGTGTGTATCTTTAGCACCTTTGTCAAAGTTCAAAGAATTGAATGTGCTTGCAGTGTTTTCTGCATCTTATGTTTTGTTTTACTTTTTTTGCAACCACCATGCTATTTTTACCACAGCAGCTTTGTAGTGCAACCTCAGTGTGAGACTATGACTCCTTCTGCTTTGCTCTTGTAACCCAGGATTTCTGTTGCTGTTCTGAATCTCTGTTGAGGTCCATGTGAATTTTAGGGTTGCCTTCTCCAGTTCCATTATGAATGTCGTTTGAACATTCATTGGGATTTCATTAATCTGTTTATTAATTTTGGAAGAATGGCCAATTTGATCCTGTTGGCTCTGCCTATCTAAGAATAGGAGAGATCCTTACATTTTCTGATATTCTCTTCAATTTCCTTTTTCAGAGTGCTATAGTTTTTACTGCAGCAATCTTTCACTTCATTAGGTTAATTCTAAAGTTTTAAATTTTCCTTGGTTGTGCTGTAAATGGTATTTTAAAATTTCTTTCTTAGTGGTTTCATTATTAGTATACAGGAATGCTATTGATTATGTGTTTTAACTTTATATACTGCTATGTTTATAAATTGAATTACTGATTCTTAAAGTTTTTGGTGGAATTTTTTGTCTGCTATTAAGAGGATCATGTTGCCTTCAAATAAGGACAATTTGACTTCTTCCATATATATCAATTTTTTTTGTTTTGGCTATCTAATTGCTCTCACTAATGTTTGGAGTACTGTGTTGAACAAGAGCAATGATCGTGGACAACTTTGTCTTGTTCCCGATTTGGGAGGGAAAGCGTTCAGTTTTTCCCCATTTCACATGCAGTAGGTTTGTCACAAATGGCTTCATCAGGTTGGGATAAGGTACTTCTACACTGATTTTCTTTCTGTCCTCTTTTTTTGTCTTTTTCAGACAGGGTTTCACTATGCGGTTCAGGCTGGCCTTGAACTTACTTTGTAGCCTAGGCTAGACAAACTAACAGAGATCCTCCTGCTTCAGCCTGCAGAGTGTTGGGATTACAGGAGTGCACCACCATGCCTGGCTTCTATACCCCTTCTCTTCAGTGATTTTTACTATGAAATGGTCTCAGATTTTGTCAAAGGCTTTTTCTGCATCTATTGGGATATCATAAAATTTTTGTTCTTGCTTCTGTTTATGTGGTATGTTATGTTTATTGATTTGATATGTTGAACCATCTTTACATACCTGGGATGAAGCCTACTTGATCATGACGTATGAACTTTCTGATTATTAGTAGCATTCTGTTTGCCAGTGTTTATTGAGAATTTTTGCATCTATATTCCTTAAAGAGATTAGTCTATGGTTTTAATTTTTAGTTAAATCCTTGTCTGGCCAGGGGCAGAACTTGACAGACAGCAAAGCAGGTTGCCCCACCTCCCTCTTTTCTCTTTCTCTCTCTCTCTTTTTTAATCTTTTTGAGACAGGGTCTCCCTATGCAGTTCAGGCTAGTCTTGAACTCACTTTATAAACCAGGCTGGCCTTGAACTCATAATGATCCTCCTGCCTCAGCCTCCCAAGTGCTGGGATCACAGGCATGTGCCACCACTCCTGGCATATGCCACTATGCCCAGCATACTCTTTCATATAAACTCTTTCCCTCAATTTCCAGTCTTTCCACAGTAACATTTTTTCTTTTGTGAATCACAAGAAATTCTTTGTTTCTAAATTTGTCTACAAACTAAAAAACAGGAGAAATGTAGGATAGTTTTATGAAGTCATCCTGTTCTTCAAGAAAAATGATGACTACATCATGAAACAAGTAAAAATAAGAAGAGTCATCTGCAATGGCTCCTAGGTCATTTGAAACCTGGGAAATAGAGACCACAAGAGGTGATCATAAAACAAACTAACCTTTAAATAAAACTTTTAGAATTTACTACACTAAAGCCAAATAGCCACTAATACTCTTCTGTATAATTCCCTCCTCTTTGAACACACAGCTTAATTATTGCCACTTCACGAAGCAGTTCACTCTGAATGTCCTATTTGTGAGTTTCCTTTGGGGCCTTCCTCAATGTTCTCAATCTGTTCTAAAGTTCAACTGCAATTCCTATCCAATAAAATCTGGACAATGTGTCTTCATCTACCTCATTAAATCTGGTATGGTCCAAAATCTGCCTCTTCCCCCAAAGTTAAAATGATCATGAATGGCAAACTTACCAAGATGATGCGGAACATCAAGTCAGCTGTGACAGTCCCAGTGCCACTCAAGACATGCAGGAAAGACTTCCAGAAATGCTCAGAAAGTGGCAAGGATGATGGAATAAGTGCATTTGAAGCTGGAGGAGATATTTTTAGGGGAATTAATTGGCACATGTCTCTTACTGTAATAACTTTTACCATTTAAAAATTCATCTGTGTTTTGATCACACATGTACTTATTTATCTTTCATTTTTCCAAAATAGCAAACATTTAAACCTCATACCTATATTAAAATCACTAAGGAAAGGAGGCATTGACACATAATCCATGTTCACCAGCTTTATAATGTTTTTACAAATAAAATGAAATAGCAAGGGGTGTTGGAAAAAAAAACCTCGGTAATCAGAAATCTCTGAGAGGATTCATCACAATGTCCTAAAACTTGGATATTACAGCTGACAGGGGTTAGAAGGGTTAACTGCTCAGGCAATCATTTCACTGTTAGAAATTATGATCCTAATGCTTTTGCCATATTCCACTTGAAACCTTGCAACACTAAAGGGTTATGTGACTAAATGACTTAACTATTTCTGCTTGACAAACACTAGGAAGACTTGAACACCAACTGAGTTTTGTGTGAAGGTTCAAACATGAGGAAGAATTTTGCACAATATTACTAAAGAAATATTTTATCATAGAAAAAATAGGAAAGTTGGTGTGTATAATGAGGCAGAAGATGGATTTCTTTCATGGTTCAATATTAGGTATATTAAGTTCCTGTCCCCCCATATTTTCATGGAAATTAACTGGTGGCAAATTGATTTAAATTCTCTGAAGTGCTCCCCAGAGATTAAGAAAATACATAAATATATATAAATTGTAATGTATTGAGGCAATCTGCAGATAGAACAAACATACAAGGGCTCCATGTATGAACCACAGTGGAAGAATTCATGCAGTGAAGACTGAAAGAACAAACGCAAACATTGGAGAAGAACCCCACACTTCACTGGTAAGAGAATGACATGACAGAGATGCAAAAATCATAATAGAAGGGAGAGAAAATGCGATCCCAAAAAACTCTTGGAGAAACTCTTTTGTGAAGGAAATAATATAACAAATGAAGCAGAGATGTCAACAATATCACCACTGGATTAATAAGAGACTAATTTTCGTGCCTAAGAATAAGTAGTAAAATGAATGGAATGGAAACAGATTTGAGAGGTACTCAAGGCTACATACGAGAGAATAAGTTAGAGGGTAACTGTTAAACAGTAGAGTGACAGGATTCTAGCAGATCCATTCAGGCCTTCACATAGAGACAAGTATCACAGCCCAAGTTGCTCTGATAATCATGGCCTGCCAAGGCTCTGCAAAGATGAAGAAACATTGCTTATTTTGATTCCTGCTTTGCACTCATCTCCTCCCAAGAGCTGATCTGAGTCGGAGTGGGAGCCAGGTCCCATGCAGGCCAGCTGCACAGTGGGAGGGGAGATAGGGACCCATGAGGAAGCTGGCCAAAAAAGCTTCCTTCAGAAATAGAAGCAAGAAATACTCATGAAATAAGAGTTCATCACAGAATTAAACTGAAATGCTACCTGGACAGAGAGGACAGTGGGCCGTGTGTAAAGCAAAAGTATTGTCATCAGTGCCTATCTGAGGGAGCAGGAAGTCACCACACACAACTGGAAGTCAGCACATATGGTGAGAAGACAGTGAAGCACAAGCAGAGGCAATGTGACCGTGCATGATAGAAGAAGTTCTGGCTGTGGAATACAAATGAAACTTAGGGATGGCTTTGAAACAGCCTTAGAAACTGACAGATTACCTTTGCTGGTTATTGGTCGTTAAGAACGGGTGCACCTCTGTGACTTTGTTCCAATTGTTTTATTAAAAACACCTCAGAAGAATCAGAAGTCTTGTTAGTTTGAGTCTTTCTCTGTCCGACCTAGATGGACCCTCACTTTTGAACTCCTAACAAATTGATAGATAATGTAGGATGTGCGGGCGCGAGGTGTGAACATGCAACAGAGTATGGAACTATGGCTTAGTGAAAGCATCAAGGAGAAAGGTGCATTCTGTGTGGCTTAGAGGATTTCAGTTCCTACTCTGCCTCCTTCATGAATCAGAAGAAAACAAGGGGCCATGTTCAAAACCAAACTGAGCCAACTGCTTCCTTTCAATACCATCCATGCACCCTGTCTAGCAAAGGAAATGATCTTTCTCTTTCTGGTCTTGAGAATGTGTGGGCCCTGTAGGACTCCTCAGGGCAGGGGGGCAGTATCTGCACATAGTTGTCAGGAGATAAATTATTGAATACCCTGATCACAGGGAGAAGAGCAGAGCTGAGACCTTCAGAGACTGTCAAGGTCAAGACCCTAAATAGCAATAGTGACAGGGCAGGTTATGAATTAAGTTGTATGGCTGGGGTTAGAAGACCTCGTGAGGTTAGTTTGGGGAATTTCTATTATGTGCTAAGTTTCCTCTCTTAGGAGTATGATACTAGCAGGAAAAGAGCAGTTCACTGATTCTGAATTCTTTCAACTTTTGGTAGCAGTGGAGTGTAGCTATTACTTGCTCCTATAGATTATTCAAGGCAACTAAAATAACAGGAAATTCTCTTCCCCCTGGGTTAATTTTCTGGTGTTCTACATTGCTTCTGATAACTAAAAATCAATTCTGTGAAGCTCTTGTAAAGAGCAGAGGCAGTAATTTGGTAAAAGTTTCCTCTTCTCCCTTCTCTCTTCACGGGTTGTGACACATGCAGGAGTGCGAAACAAGAAAAAACTGCTGGATCCCACAAGTCCAGCAGGGCCAAACGCTGCAGTTTCAGCAGGAAAAATGATTGTCGATCCTTAAGGGCATCTCTTTGGCATTCCTACCTTTCAGTCTGTAGTTCAGTTTAGGCCATCATTGTGGAATGACCTTGGAATCATTATTCACTATTTATGCATATTGAAATGTTCATTAAAGAGTTAATTTTTCCTGATAGTATGTGCATATATATAAGAAGCATTTTACTTATCAGAAAGTATTGCTCCTTTAATAAAGACTTCTAAATTTTTTTTGTTGTAGAGTTTCAAGTAATAAAAAAGAGAACTTGTCATTTATTGACTATGTATCCTAAAATTCATCGTCTAATATTTTTTATACAAATAATATGATTTTCTTATACTTGTTTTTATAGATAGTATGTAAAACATGCTGCATATTCACTCATAGTATTTTAAACATCAAATAGTATTACTTATAGACTTTTATTCTTCTGTTTTTTGTGCAAAGCTCAAAGTAATAACTTGAACTATAAATTAGTGGATTTGTTGCATGAGACAAGGCATTATTTATTGTTGCTTCTTTAAGTGAATGACAAAATTATTTGCCTATAAAGAAACTGAGACTAGTAGAAGATAAAATGTTTGGCCATGATACAAGAACTCTTGATTTTCTGAATTTGTCCTTCTTATTCTGCTACCTACTCCTCCTCATCTCTGCTCCAGGAAACTACAGTTGGCTTTAACCTGGCTTTTTTCTCTTCTGGATGGTGTGAGTCAGTACACAACACAATCACCATCAGATAGCAGGAGGTAAGAGAAGCAGGATACCCTGGCTTGGCCCTTGCAGGTTACAGCTCAGCTTCTGCTGTATTCTAGCACCGCAGCCACCATCTCTGCTCATCAGCTGTCTCCTACAGCCATCTGTCTCTGTAGAGATCAAATGCTCCAACTGCTTGCTTTCTCAGACTTGGTGCCATGATGGATTCTCCCTTACTGAGGACAGTGGAGTCCCTATTACCCAAGATTGGCAAACATAAGCCAGTGAACACCACTGGAAATTAGTCGCTCTTTAAAAGATATTAAGTCTATTCTATTCTTTTCCTGAGAGCACAACTACTTTGACTGATACAGAAACTATCATTAGGACTGGCTATACAAAAGAGATCTAAGTGAAATCTGGTGTGGAGCAATGCATATGTCTTAGTTACTTTTCTCTCATTCCTGAAACAAAATGCCTAAAGCCCAAAATTAAGGGTGGAAAGGTTCATTTAGCTCACAGTTTGTGGAGGTTTCAGTCTGTAATTATCAGGCTTCAAGTCAGGGTGACATGGCAGAGGGGTCACAATTGTTGGTGGTAAAAGACATAAAACTAATAAAAGCAAAATGGGGAAGAGCTGTCCTCCTTTTATCCCTTACACTGTACGCAGGTTACTCACCTAGGGTGGGCTTAGCACTCACATCATCTCTGTGCCCTCCTCTTGCACAGGCTCAGGATGTTTACAGAGTGAGGACCCTTGTCCTCTGCTGACTCACTTAGCTAAGCTCAGGTTGACACAGTCTATCAACCACTACATCACATGAGGGAATTATATTCTTTTCAAGGGAAATGGGACACAAGGACCTGTGGTATATAGTGGCATCCTGTTGGTGAGCAAGTGATTGTGGCTGTGTTGCTACAGCTAGAGTGATGAGGGTAATAATTACGGCAGAGGAGTGCTGTTTTGGATGGCCTTGAAAAAGGGTCCCCTGAAAGACTCACGCAGGCTCAGCTTGAGGTGCATGTGGAAGCTCAGAGCCATCAGGCAGCTTCAAAGATAGCCTCAGTGTTCTCTCGCTACTAGGCTGAACACAAAGCTCAGTTCCCAGCTGAAGTTGTCACAGAGGCATAGCACTGGTATGTGTGACTCTATGAGGTTTTTTGTTTTATTAAAGAAAGAGAAGTAGGGGTGGAGGGTTGCTACTGAGTCATGGGATGTAGGTATCTCAGCAGAAAGACTCAAGCCTAGGAACATTAACACCTAAATCATCTAAAGGGGGTTTCATGTGTTGAATTAACTCTTCCCTACCAGAAGAGGAACATTCCATGAACTGCCCTTTCCCTCAGCTTTTGTTCTAAACTTCTGTAAGAGGTCAGTCTATTGGCTAAATGTGGCCAGTTGTCTGGTTGTGGTAAATACTAGGGCTATTGTCCAGATTTTAGAATGCATATAGGGAACAGATACATTTAATAACATGGAGGATCTTCATATAGTGTTCACATCTGTGAAATGAGTTCTTAGCTTAGAGAGGGCAAAGAAGAAACACCGCGCTTACCCTTCATGTCTACGGTAGTAAATTGAAGAAACTATTGCACTGTGCAGGACAGAGGAATCCCCCCCACACACACTCCAAGGCATTGAAGATGCAAGAGCTCCCTGTAATGGCCCTGCATGAACCGCTTTCAGGTCTGGTTGAAAACGACAAGAGAGCTTTGCTGAATAAAAATACAACTGGGTGGTGACAATAACCCAACTGTGACTGCAGATGTGTGACTCTGCTCGATGGAAGGCAGCCTCTGGCGCATGGCATGCAGTGCTGTTCCAGCTTTCTTCTTTCACTGCACCTCCTTCAAAAGGGGTGACCTCTTATTTTCCCCTTGATATGTGGACAGCCAAGGAGCTATCTTTTCTTACTTCAGGATAAGGTCAACTCTCATGCTCGCTGCAAAATATGCTTTAAAGTACTTCAATCTTCTTAACAGCATATAGAACATCACGCTCCCTGTTCGCTGATGAGCTTATGCTAAACAGACCTGCCGAGCAGGGTGCAGCATAGGTTACTGTGAACGCAGGAGAGGGGAACAACACAAATCCCGTGAAAACCCAGGGCTCTGACAAACTGGAAAGTGTGCTAACATCCCAGTGATCTGGGAGGCGATTGACTGAATCTTAGAGTACTGCTTACATGATGAAGAGGCACCTTTAAGTAGCATGTTCTGACCCGTTGATCAAAGTCTATTAGGGTGATGCATGAAGTTGTATTTGGAGCAAGGAAAACTCCTTATCAGTTTCAAGATATAGTTCAAACTTCCCCAACCCTGTGACCCCAAGTGGCAATGGCAGACAGGGCAGCTCTGTAGAGTTTTTGAGACGTCCCAGAGGAGGGATTATAGTACTTGTCCTTCTCTGTTGCTAATTATCCTCTATTCCTAGGGCTGTATATCTGATCTTCTGACCTATGTAACAGTGTGAGATGCAACTAAACTGCCCATTACCCACTGGTGTTACATGAGCCTCATAGCATCAAATTGGATGTGCACAGCACCATTTTATTGTTAAGTGGAAATGACAGTTATAAAGCTGGTCCTGTGCAAGTCTAGAGGAGCAAAGTAAACTCTAATGTCTGATCAGGACCTGTCCACTGCAGAAAATTAACATTTCAACATCCCCTAGTTACAATAGCATATAGGAGCTGTGTGTAATTTTCAATTCTCTGTCCCAACTTTGAACAGACACCTGAGAGTAAACCTGACCATCAACTGTTACTAACTTTTCAATAACTTACCAATGAGGACAATATTATCCTTGGGCAATGGTTTTCCATTATTGAGAAATGTTTTTGTCTTAGAAACCTGAATAATATGTATCATAATCCTATTTTAATCTTAGAAATTAAAATCTAACAATATTGTGATGAGCTGTACACTTTGTAATGTTATTTGCAGAGTTTGATGTGCACCTTTCTTGCCCTTTTCCTATGTTTTATAGCACATGATTAACTAGATAAGCATTTTGTTTTTACCATTAAATCTTTTAAAATGCATAATGGATTTCAGATTCACTATTGAAAATGAATTATTGCTTCATATATTTTACTCTTTCATTGTCAGTAAAGCAGCAAATGCTCACAAGCAAGTACACACATGTTTTGAAGTCTTATCCTGATGCTGTGTGTGGGTTCGTATATACACATGAACTGACTTAGGAGAATGCTATTTAATAGTTGGAAATTTTATCAGATTTCTAAAAACAAAATTTCCTTCAAATTTATCACCAACTGTAATTCTGCCATCTCTCTTGGAGTCAGATGATTCTTGGTATTCTTATCAGATCAGCAGTGATTAATTTCCTTCCTATTGCCCCAGTCATCTAGAGTTGTATGCAAGTTTCATCTTTACATTTTAATGAAAAGATGTGACTTCTCCCTAAATCATGGCCTCTCTATCATAGGGCACCCATCAGGGGCACAGTCTCCATCAGTGAGGTTTTCTCCCATTGACTGAGAGGTAACACACCTTCAAAGAAATAGTAAACATACTGGTCCAGGCAAGACCAAGAGGTATGAGATGTTCTAGAGAAGTCCTAAGTATGATCATTCTTTCCAGCTGATAATTTCATGACAGTAAAATAATGAATCATAGAGAATGCACATCACACATCCACGTGAATTGCTTTAGTTCTCAGTACCATAGACTAGCTGGGTATATGGAGAACAACAGATGATTTATAAGGTATAAAAATCTCAGAATTCTTTTCAAAGCATTTCCCTAGTAACTCTTATACCTCAAAGCTAGTTACTCCCTACAACAATATTCTTAATTTTCTGTTATCCTTATATTTACCATGCACGTTTTAGTAGATTCCTGTAGTCTTCAAAAAGCAACTCAGCTCCGTAGCCTATCTAAACCTAGATTAAACATCTGTTATGAATAAATCTCTTATAAAACATTCTGCTTGATGAGATCATCAATCTGTCTGAGTCCCTTAAGATATCTTTTATTATCACAATTAACTAGGGATGTTTCTGAAGCATATTCCTTTACCTTCTCTACTCCGATAACATTAAAATGAATTATACCCATCTCTGAACTCCATAAGTAGTTCAGAATAATATGTAAGGGATTCAAATATATATATATATATATATATATATATATATATACATATACATGAATTATCACTAAAATACTCATTCATCATTTTAATTTCATTCAATTTAATCTTGCTTTGGAAATGCACAGTTATCACTTTCTTTTCAGTAGTGCCCAGAAGACCAAAATTCTCGCTTTCCTACTTAATGCTTTTTCTCCTTTCAGTTCTGTCAAGTTTACTTTTGTCCCTCTTTCTGTTAGTACATATTTCCATAGAGTGGCATTCATCACAGGAAACTGGCATTTATCCATATTACATCTTGATCCTTTCACGTTCTCTTTGTCTCCTCTCCTTCGGGTCTCACCCTATCCTCAGAGCCACTCTCCATTTTCGCCTACTGTATGTCCCTGTTTCGTAGCATCTGTGTTTTAGTTTTGCTCTTTTAATTGTCTAGCATTTGGGTATCTCATAGGAGACACTATGTGATATTTAATCGTTTGGGCCCAGTTTATTTAACTTGCATTATGATCTGAAGGTCCATCCATTTTTCTAAAATGCCTCAAATCTACCATTCCTTATGGCTGAGCAGATTTGTATTATGTCATTTATACAGCTCGTTCTCTTCATTCATCTGTGGATGGACCCCCTAGCCACCTCCATAGGGTAGCTATTAAAAGTTGTGCTGCTGTAAACAAGTATGAGCATACATCACTATGGTATGATATCTTTTAACTCTTTTGGGCAAGTACCTAGGAGGGATAGAAATGAGCCAAAAGAATTTGCATTTTTAATTTTTTGTGTAATCTCTTGTCACGGTTGATACATCGTGTTAGCTTGAGAAGCTTAGAAGCTGAACTAGATGACTCCTCAGGGAGCCAGGTCCTCACTCTGTGACCCTCCTCACGCTGTGCAAGCGAAGGGCGCGGAGACTGAGGTGAGATGAGGCAGTTATAAAGGCCCTCCCTGGGGGCAGCTTGCACGCGGTGTCAGGGGAGAAAAGCGCCTTGCTCTCCCCGGCATTTCACTCTCGGTGCTTTTGTTATCTTCCTTCAATATGCCACCCTGCCTTGGGTGCAGCTGACTACGGACCGAAACCCCCACAAGCCATGAGCTAAATAACCCTTTCCTTCCTTAATTGTGGATGCGTATTTTGCCTCCACAATGATAGAAAAGTAACTAAGACGTCTCCGTAATGATTTCCATAGTTGTACTAGTTTATACTCCCAGGAACAATGTGAAGGCTTGCTGTTCCCCCACAACCTCACCGGCATTTGTTATGTTTCAATTTTTTATTGTTTTTATTGTCTCATTGAAAATGCTTATGTATCTGTGAATGACAGTCCTCTAACTTGCAAAAATTTGAGAAAAACATGACCACCAAAGTGACCAGTCAGCATGTACAAATAAACAGGACTCACAGGGAGCTAAGAAAGTGGGTAAAGCTCAAAAATCCTGTGGAGGCTGCTGCAAAGTTCCATTCAGTGGAAGGGCAAGTTTACAAAAATGTGACTGCATGTCCTGCGCCACCCGATTCACTGGGGTGGGCATTGCATGACTTCTCGCTCCTCCATAAAGTCAAAATGATCACACGAGATTAACATTTTGAACTTATTCAGGACATGGAGGCCACCAGGACAATGTAACTAAAGACCATAATGAAAGGGAACTTCCAGAACTGCTTCAGGAAGTGGTAAGAATGAAGGGATGAGTGTGCTCAGTGCAAATGGCTGTATTTGGACAGAGATTAATGTCATTACAGCTTTTAATGTAATATTTTTTTCAAGTCTAAACATTCACATTGTGCTGTTTCTTAGAGACATCACTTAGTATTAAACCTGTTATCTTTTTATTACACATTCATTTTTTTCTACTTGATTTTGTGCTTGTTCCATATTGATTAAAGTTATACACTAATACTCTTACTGATAATTGTGATCAATTGTCATTATTTTACCTACCAAGATGTGTAAGCAACAAATTCTATGTGGATGCAATTTCAATGATATTTTAGCTCAATGAATATTATGCATAATAGAGATGATGTTGACCTCTTGTCACATCCTTCCAGTCCCTATTACAGTGCCTCAGCCATGACATAAAGACAGAATGTCCTCAGCACAGCACAAATACCATCTAATCCCATTGCACCTAACTGCTTCAACTTGAGCAGTTGAATCATTTTAAACAGAGAAACCCTGCCTTGTGTCACAGTGAAGTAGAAAAAATATCTAATTGACAAGAGGGTAGTAGGATTAATGAAATTATGCATACAGGTAAAATTATCTTTTCTTTAAAAATAGATTAGCTTCAGCATGCTCACCTCCTGCTGAGAATGAGAAAGTATGGGGAAAATAGACTTTACAAGAATGCATTGCGAGCATTTGTGAGTTACCAATGTGGCTCGGACCATAACTGTTCACAGTGGTGTGGCTGACGTGGCATTTCCTTCTGGAACACCTGCAGATGTACCACAACCTCAGAGGTCAAATCAAGGGGGAGACAACTTGAGCAGAGAAGATTCCAGAAGTTATCACTTTAGAATAATTCCTCAAGAATCCTGGAAATTAGAGAGTAAAGACCAATAGAAGAAATATGATTAGCCATAGGTTAGTTTATTCTTGAGGTTTTTGTTTTTGGTACTGAGAATCAAACTCAGGACCTTGTGCTTGCCAGGCAGGGGCTGTGCCACTGAGCTATACCCCCAGTCCTGGTTAGCGTATTCTTGAGGAACAAAGGTATAATAATTAAATAAACTGAGACAAAAGAATAATTTCTCAGCCTGCATTGAGAAAGCATTCATCATTCCTATGTATAACACAATCTTTATTTGACCATTCTTTCACATCTGCTGCCAGCTCCTGTCTTGTACTTGGAAGAGAGGCGAACATTAGGAACATCATGAGGAAAATTGTTATGCACTTTTCACCCTTCAATCATTACTTACGGTGTTTTGCCCATATCTAGATGCAATGAAAATTAATAAGGAAAAATATGTAGTTGTTTGGAGGTTTCTGGTTCATGCACTAATTGGAAGCTGAAGAATTACCAGCATATTTGAGAGAGAAGTAAAACCTCAGCTATCACAAAGTCACAAAGTCCATATTAGTAATTTCTGAATCTCTAAATTTTTTAAAAATGGAATCACAGCTTTAGTTTAAAAAAAGAAGCATGTACCATAAAAGAAACTAATTATGTTTATTGATGTATAAGTATTTTCACAAATTATTTTCAGATTTAAATAAGTCTTATAACAGTAAGGATAAAGTAGTCACATTTCCTCAGAGCTATTTTCTGTAGGAGAGTCATATTTCTAATGTCATTTGTTATAGCTTGTGTCATGGGGCAGCTTCTAGAGTTTTTGATTCACTCATGGTCCATTGGTTGTATGGGTATGAGTGCTGGGATTATGGTGTGAGTGCTTCACCCACCCTGCATGGGGTATAGCAGGGTGCAAAGCCTGCAGACAGTGTAAGGGAGAGAAAGAGGCTGCTTGCTGCTGCTCCTCCCTTTTGTTTTTGCTGCTTTTGCTGCTTTTGCCATTATGAACTATTGCTCTGTGCAATGTGCCACTGTGCTTTGGAGCCAGCCGAGTGTGCACTGAAACCTCTACAAACTGAGCTAAATAAACCTTTCCTTCCTTAATTCTTTGCATCAGGTATTTTGTCCTAGCGATGAGAGAAAACTAACCAAGACACCATTCACTGAGATATGCACAGTCGTTATTGAAGGTTTGAAGGTGAACTTGACATTACTTTTAATATTTTGTTTCCTGTCTGTTATTAAGCATGAATTATTTCAGTAAATTACAGAAGATTCTAATGTGGCATCATATCATCAGTTGTACTGACACTTTTTTCATCCAGTGAAAAAATATACAGTAAGGAGAAAATGGCTTTGATTTTTGTTTTGTGTTTCCTTTTACTCTGAAGTTCACTGATTGTCTTTTCTCATGTTTTCATTGCCAAGCCAACCAGGTTGAGCACAGAGTGCACATGTAAGGTATGTCTTGAAACCCTGGTTGCTGCAGAGCAATTGCCTATGATACACATGTGTTCTCTACCATTCAATC
The DNA here is from genome assembly GCA_004027595.1 of Dinomys branickii. Lineage (NCBI taxonomy): Eukaryota > Metazoa > Chordata > Mammalia > Rodentia > Dinomyidae > Dinomys > Dinomys branickii. The sequence goes on from PVLD010002288.1 coordinate 66,746, forward strand.
ACCAACACTACCACATTTCAGACTCAGAGAGCTTGAAGAATTAGGCATAATTCCTAGTATGTGATAGTTACACAAATTTAGGGTGTCTTATTTGCTAAACACACATCTTCTATGATACTTATAGCAATAATGAAATTATATACCATTCAAATAATAACAAATACCTAAAAAGGTTTCCAGAAAAAGAACACTTCTGCCCTGTTGATCAGATATAAACTAGTATAATCACTTGGGAGATCAGTATGGTGATTCTTCAAAGAACTGAAGTTGTAAATTCCATGAGACCCAGCTCTTTCCTTTCTGAGTATTTTTCCCAGATCTAAAGATACTATACTATAGTAATGTATGCACACCCTTATTCACAGTAACACAATTCATAATAGTTAAATCTTGGAATCACAAGCATGTCCATCAACAGATGAGTGGATAAACAAAACATGGTATTCACACGCAATGAAGCACTGCTCTGCCCTAAAGAAGAACAGTTGAGTAATTTTATAAAATGAGTGCACCTGGAGACAATAATATGAAGTGAAATAAGTCCGACACACAAGCTTGGAAACCATGGGATTTCTTTTACATGAGGAAGTCAAAGTACAAATAAAGAGCAAAATAAAGATGGATAATAGAAATAGGGAGATTTTTCTCAAAGAGGAAGGGGATCAAGATGTGGAGGAAGAGGAGGGAAGGAAGGGAAAAGGGCTCAAAACAGAGGTAAAGGTGTGTGATACACAGCTACCAACTTCCCACAAGGAATGTCGTCATCATGCACTACAAACACAGACTAATAAAAACATAAACTCTACACTGTTATCTCCATCTTGCAACTAATGGCCCTCAGGCTCAGCGTGGTCATGGGAGCCACCGACTCTCACAACCAATCAAATGCGGAGTCTACGTATTCACCATCTTACTCTGCCTGACCACTGTCACTTGCTCAATTCCTGCAAAGAATGAAAACTATAAATAATAAATTACTTCTCCCAGGGCACAGCTCAAACAGGAGTTAGAACTTTGATTCCAGTCTATGTTTTTTTTTTTTTTTTGCGGTACTGGGGATCGAACTCAGGACCCTGCGCTTGCTAGGCAAGCACTTATTCCACTGAGCTATATCCCCAGCCCCGTAGTCTATGGTTTTGACTCTTTCCACTGAAACTGCATTGTTATTCTGAGATTGTTCTCTCCATCTATCTATACATGTTCTGTCCAATAATACTTCCTGCCTCTCATATTCCCTATGAAATTTAAAACCCCCTAAGTAAAATTTCTATCCAATATATAATAGTAAAATTAGCTTTTTTCTTTTAGAGGCTCTTTAGTTCTTTTTGTGGTTCCTTAATATTGAGCCACATCCCTTTCTTATTTTTTATTTTGAGACAGGATCTTGCCAAGTTGCCCTGGTGGGACTAGAAATTCAATTCTGTTGCCTTAAGCTCCCTAAATTTTAAGGTCACAGGAATGTACCACCTCTCCCAGCTGTAAGTAATTTCTTGACGAGCCGGAAATGACTACAACTATTCCACAATCCTGGCCCTTCTTCCCTCAGAGCACTTGAAATACTCATACTCCCTCTCTCTTGAAGTTAGATATGGTCTTTTGACAGGAAACCACTTCCCTTTGAAGTAGAAACATTGCAGAGCTCAGGGGTGTTTTTTGGCTCTTCTCCACTCTGACAAACTTGGACATCTTCCCCTGAGATGCAGTTAAGCGATGGAACCTCAATTAGCTTGGTTCTGTGAGATCATTCTGTGGCCAGCCTTCATGAGACACAAAGCCTGAGCAATAAATAAATGCTTTTTGTCAAGGTAATAAAAATTTTAGAGACTACTTACTAAAGGGTAACTTAGTCAATATATTACTAATTATCTTGACTATGTATATCCTTTATTTGCTTGGGAAATCACACAACACTTATGTTTCTTCTGTCAGTACTTATTTATTGTACATTTAATATAGAACAGGCAATGTACTAGGAGGTATATATATATCATGGTGTGTAAAACATAGTATGACCATTAATCAAAATATGTCAACTTGAATGAAGAAACACCTAGCAGATTCATACAGCACAGTTCTGGAAGAGTCTGTGGATGACTGACATGTAGGCCAGGAAACAAAGATGAGAAGATCCTATCTAGATGTATGTGCTAACAGCCAGTAGGCTTGCAATCTGAATGGGTTAAAAAGGGATAGGAACATGTGTGTCTGTACTAGATGAGCTCCACCCTTCCCAAGCAGGTCTTCCTTGCTCCTGCCTCCTGTGGACATTGCTTCCTGGACCCCCTGTTTATTCAGCCTTCCCACGCAGACTCACAGAAGCGAGCCTTCAGCAAGGGTCCAGGACCCGATGCAGGAGCAAGGCTGCATCCTGGGTCTCTCCTTGGCCGTGGCTTCCATCTTGGGCCCAGCAGCTGCTCAGCACCTGGTTCTTTAGCATGCAGACAGTCACTGTGCCCTCTTCTAACTCTTACACTGCGAGAACATCTAATGAACACACTCACGCAACTGCACGTATGTTTTCTACTAATTCTGTTCATGGAGCAGACACTAACTGACACAACAGCTGCAATACATATTCCCGTGAAATTTAGTCGGCAAATGACTCACTGGGCTATTTTATTTTAGGAGTACAAAGAGTAAGACATGATCTATGACTTCCCTCAACATATGAACGATGATAAAATTTTTTTCTTTTTTTTAAACAAAATATAACCAATTTTATATTTGAACTGTTCCTGTATTTGTAATAATATTAGCAATAGTCTGTGTGAAGGGATTGGTAAAACATGTACTTAATTGACATAAGAAAGTTCATGTGAGCATACAGCGTTAATAGCCCAAGGTATCTTGGAAGGCTAAGAGCCGAGCCATAGAGAAAAAAATAATAGCTAAAACTGTTCACATTGTTTACTGTTATTCCTAACATTTCTACTCTTATCATGTGCACACTTTATAATTTTACCCTTTACAGATCATTTTCTTCTTTGTGCACTTTATGAGACCTAGATCATGTTGCCATTTCTCACAGTTACATTTTCAGGAAATATTCAAAAGATATCAAGAAGGTGATTCTAATTAACATGGAAAAATGAGCTGCCATTTCATTTTCTCTTTATTGTCCAAAGACCAAGCTGTCCCTTTGATAAAACACAAAAGCTTCCTGTCTGTCCATCTGTATCCTTCTGTAGGCATCTCTCAGAGGAGCTCTGTGAGGCAAGACATCAATACGTAGCTGGCTTCCCATTGGTGTTCACATACACCAGACCAACAGTCTTTGTATTTACTTTATTTTAAAGAGAAAAGTTTTTTAAAAAGTAAGAATGATTCAAAATTTGAAAATAAAGACTTCCGGCAAGGTGGTAACCAGGTAAGCAGCAGAGAAAGATCCTCTTGGAGGATCACTACCCAGACACTGGAATATAGCACATGAGAAAGACAAGAAGGAGAGAAGTGGGTCCCCTGGTCCCAGGAAGGATCTGGAATGAGAACTGTAGCCCTCAGAAAGAGCAAACAAGGTCCCTCACTGAGGAAAAGCTCATGCGGCCACCATGGCGCAGTTAGAGGAAGAGGAGGAGGAGAAAGAGGGAGTCACCACTCCATACACATCCTTGGCCTGCTGCCTCATTCCTACACTCACAGCTTCAGCTTTGGAAGCCCACATCTGCTGGAGACTCCTGACTCAGCCAGAGGAGAGTGGAATTCCGAGAGCTGGGCCAAAACCGGAGCAGAGAAAGCGCAGCCGGGAAAAGCAGCAGTGGCAGTTGGGAGGTGTTGTCAAACCCAGCATGGTGATGAAAAGGTACAATAGCCACTAAAGCAGAATGACCACTCTGCAGTGACCCGCTCTAATCAGTGCCCTGAGGCCAGACAGAGAGGAAGCAACCAGTACACAGCCCGCCACACCCAGCTCTGCGCCTGCCCCGAGGCTGTGGCCTGCTACCTCTCCCCTGTGAGAGCAACTACCAGCAGAGAGCAGCAGAGAGTAGCAGCAGTGACCTCAGGGCCACAGCAATACCCAGGGATCCAGCCAATGAACAAAAGGAAACTGGATCCCAACAGTAAGAGCGAGGTGCAGATAGAGGTGGGCCAGACGGCCCCACATCCTTCTCACTCCAAAACCTTAAGCGAGAATCATACCCCTAGACTAACGAGCCACACTCTCACTCCAAAACCAAGCAGGAAACACGAGCTGAGGTACCAGGCTCCAGCTCCCACCCTGATCTCCCTCTGTGAGCACCTTGAGACTTGGCACCCCTCATGCCCAACATGTGTTCTCAATAGCAATGGGCTGAGTCCACGGGCTTCCGGACCCACTCTAAACTTCTAATATGAGCACCAAGAGGGACTTCATATCACTTGCATATATGAACCTAGTATGAACCCATAGTGACAAATTATACGAAAAGCAGCAGTGCTGGAGACCAAGAGATGACGACATACTCTACACAGAAGACCTGAGAAATTCCTCTAATTGTCTCCTAGTACTAATATCTAAACTTAGTACACACCCTGGACTACCTACATGAGCTGTGGGGGAGACCTCATGCCACTTGTGCCCAGCGTCATAAGTGCACCCAATGACCAGCTGTGTAAGGGTTGGGGAGCAGCATCACTGGAGAACAAGAGGTGAGAGGAGGCAAAGACCTGGAAGTAGGGTTGAAACCCGGTCCTCTAGCTAGGGGGGACAGCCTCCAAAGAGTCGTAGGTGGCTTGTGGAGAGACGCTGGAGGCCTATGAGGGGACTCCAGGGGCTCTGATAGGAAGCTCAGCAGCTTGTGGGGGAGGGAGGTTCCCCGCAGGCTACATGAAAATCCTGAGGACTTGGCAGACTCTGTCAGACTCCCTGGCAGGCCCCAATGGGACGGAGCATGGTGGTGTGCGGGGGCAACCCCGTGGACCCAGCCACACCCCCTGAGGGCCTTGAGGGCTTGTCGTTGTGGTGCTGATCATAACATGCCTGGATCCCTGTCTGTGTTTCATCATTGAGGTCGAGTGCTCTTCTACCTACTGCCATTGTCATTTGTGTGCACCCATGTCTGTTGTAACATAATTTGAAGCAGCCATGTGTCTTCCCAGTGTGAGAGATTGAGGGAGAACATAAACTAAAAAGTACAGTTATTATCAGAGGGAAGATGACTGGTTGGGTGGGAGAACAACAGAGATGAGGGAGGGAAAAATTGTTTGATGAATTGTATGTGCCTTTATTTGTATAACTGAGTAACAAATGTGAAGATACCATTATGTAATACAGCAACCATTGTTAATTCTCTACTATCTTCTCTATACTTTTGTATTTAATTTATTGTTTTTGTGTTATTCTGGTTTATGTCTGTTTGTTTGTTGCTATGTTTCCATTCTTTTGTGTTTAAAAATAAAAACAAAAACAGGCAGAGTAGTGGGGACTGGGTCCAATCCTCAATACCACCCTAAAATAAATTAAAAAGTTAAAAGATGGCAGAATTTCAAAGCAAGATGATAGAAAATTAACAATGGTTGTTATATTGCATATTGTTACCTTCAAAGTAGTTGTTCAGTTTGCCAGAGATAGGCATGAAAAATTCATCAAACAATTAAGCATTAGTGCACTAACTATTCTTTTCAGTAAACCAGTGGAAATTAGTAGCACAATTATTTGAGCTATCTTGTATATATATATATATATATATATATATATATACATATATTTCTGTCTTTTTGCTTTTCTGCTATACCCCATCCCAGTTTTTCTTTTCCTTTGAGCAGTTTCTTTCCCTGTCACAATATCTATTTTACCTTTTATATTTTATTTATTCTTTTAGGTTCTTACAGTAGGGAGACAATATGATGTTTACATGTGTGTCTGATTTATTTCACTTATGAGTATGTTCTCTAGTTATATGCATTTACCCATAAAATCTTTAAGTTTAGCATTATAGCCAAGTAACACCCCCTTGTATAAAAATACCACAGTTTTTTTATCCATTCCTCAGTTGATGGGCTTTTGGGTTGTTTCCAAGACTTAGCTAAGACAAATTGTACTGCTATAAACATGGCTGCATGTATATTGCTGTGGAATGATATTTTCAGTTTTTCTGGAAAAGTACTGAGAAGGGCAATAGCTGGATCGAATGGGACCACTAATCCTAGTTTTCTAAGGAGTCTCCACACTGATCTCCACATTGGTTGTACTGGTCTACACTCCCACCAGCAGTGGAGAAGGTTCCCTTTTCCCCTACAGTCTCGTTTGATGAAGACCATTCTTTCTGGGGTGAGATAGAATCTCAGTGTTGTTTAAATTTGCATTTCTTGAATGACCAATGATGTCTTATATATTTATTTGTCATTTGTTTTTCATCATCGGAGAAGTGTATATTCATCTCAGAGCCCATTTTTTGATTGGGTCTTGAAAAGTTAGAATGTCTTCTGAATTTTCTGGTCAAGCACAATAATGGATATTTTGAGGTAAGAAAGATTTCACCAGTTTCATTCATAATCCCCTTAAGGTTTGTAGAACCAAATAGCACTGAAAGTATTTGCCATAAAAAAAAATAAATAAATCTTGGAGGTGAGGAAATTCATTTATATTTCTAGACTAATTGCTACTGAAATATTTACATTGGTGTGTTTGTGTGCATTTGTGTTCCTCTTAAATTTATGAATAAATGTACTGACTACAATTTTAATGCATATGGTGAAAGTGCATACAAACCTCAAGTATTCACCAACAGTGAAACAAGCCATTTGTGACATATTTATTAAAAGATATATTATATAGTACATACAAGAGCATGGAAAGATCTCATAAAATTATTAGTTAAAATGACAAATGCTAATATATAAACCAATTTTGAATTCACATAAAATTTCAAAATAGAAAACCAAATTATATAATATGTAACATTATTAATCCATTTTAACATAATATTAACATAATATATAGAGAGTGCAGTGTTACAATTAGAGAGGACAGTTTATGGTCTTAGAAGATGTAGTGTTTGATAACTTTGTATTTTCGATTAGGTTTAATTCTTTGTATCCTTCATGTGATTGGCATGGTTTGTTGATGTGTGCTATACTATGATGAGCTCACTATTTTTTACTTTTAATATTTTATTATTCTCTGTTATTTTCGTCATCCCACCGTCTGGGGCCTTTTTTCTGTCTAAAATACAGTCCTCATGTTTCTTTTGATAAGCGAGGTAGAAATGAAGTTTCTCTGCTCACTATCTGTGACATAAATATTTTGTTACATGAAGTTTAACTTTCTAATAAAATAACTGATTAGATGTTTTTTGTTAAGTATTTCTCGAGATTTATATGTCTTTTGGAATCTACAAGTTGATGTCTCACATTAACGTTTGAAAAATGCAGCCATTACCTCCTCAAACATTTTGCTTTTTCTTTTCCTCTCTTACATGTTTTGCCCCAGTGCTTTCTCCTGTGCAGCTTCTGCTCACCACACTTTGCTGTGTCTTCTTCAGTTCTGCCGATTAAGTTGTTAATTGGATTCATTCATTTTGTAATTTGGATTGGCATTGAATTACATCGTTTTAGAATTGTAGAAGTAGATTCCTACTACACCTAAATTTTGAGTTGTGCATTTCTTCTTTTTTAAAAATTTAAGCATAAAAGGATGAGCACATATTAACATGTACACAGACATAAACAAAACACCACAAAAATAATAAAGGCAATACAGAACTTCAAATAAGGTGATAGGAAATTAGCAATGGTTGTTATGTTACCTATTGTTTGAAGATAGGAATATGCACTTTCTTCTTGAGCTAAATTGACGTGAACATCTTAAGGCCTGTGTCTGACGGTCCCTTGCTTGAATAAATGTAGATTTATTCTGTGTAGTCATGCCTCTCCTAGCGGTCATTCCTTCAGCAGTCCTGCTGTCCAGCATGGTGTGGCTAGGCCTGATGTACATCAGTAAAGTTTACAGATCACCACTAGTGCTGGGTACTTTTCCATATTACAGTCGACATATTTTTTGCTCTTTACAAAAATATTATTAAATTTATCTACTTTGCAATATTAAATCTGTGGTAGGACTCAATATGGATGTAGTAGATGTTGAACTTCATACTCAAACACTAGCAGTCTGAGCCCAGAAGACATATTTTGAATCCCTCTGCTACCGTATACTCTATATGTAACAACTAAATAAAAACAGCAAATGAACCCTGTCATCTAGTTCCTTTGTTTTCTCAGGAACTTCAAAGAAGTGAAACACCTGACAAATGAGAATTAGCTAAGAAAGCTTTTTAATTTCTTTACCAAAACAGAAAGTAATTAATATGCTTAGCAAGCACTTAGCATTATTGTTTTTCTAAATTGTCCTGCACTCTACATGTAGATATTGTCATATCTTGTTTTTTGAATGAAGAAACAAAAAAGTTTAGGCAATTAGTTAAACACCCAACAGTAGAAATATGTGGAACAAAATCTTCAAATCATATTTATCTCGTTCTGTAACATACGTTCTTGATTTCTTCACTATATTTTCTCTCTTTCTCTCCTGTGTCTTAAAATAATGAGCAGAAATTTAACTTAGAGTACTTTTGAGTTCCAATTCCTTATTAAAGTATTTTTACTGAAAATACTAGTCTTTTATAACAATATAGTATAATCGTACACCCCACAGTTATATGTAGACACATGGTTATACTAAATTTCTAGCAGTGATCAAAACGTCAGCATCGTCTTGAGTTGAGCTGGCCTATACTACACCAACACTACCACTGACACTATGCCAGCAAAAGAGTTTAAGCTTTAAAATGGGGTAATCTTCACATTCAGTTCACACTTCCAAAGAGCACTAACTCATCTTTCCAAAACTTGCTTAAAGAATGGCTTTCTAAAACAACTGACTGTAAACTTTGTAAGACTGAAAAAAATAGTATATTTGGATGTATTTTGTTCTTTGTTTTTATTTTGGTGGTGCTTGCAAGGTAAGCACTTATTCCACTGAGCTATATCCCCAGTCCCTGGATATATTTTCTTTAGTTCAAAATATGATAGGTAACAGATTTAAAATCATATTTCAAAGGGGTATTTTCCCTGCTTTTATCTTTTTAAATGCTTAGGTATGATATGAATATATGAAAATTTGTGATTACTAAGAAGCATCCTTATGTTCTGAAATGAAAGTAAATCTATTGACGTGTCAAGTATATTTGGAACATTTATGTTTTTGATGGCTATAGGTTTTACCTTTTACTTCACTCCAAAATGTCTTGCTGAGTCTCCTGCCTGGAGAACAGGCCTGTGCTCATGTGATTGCTTCTTGCATCATAACCAAGAGCAGGAAGCCCTCTCTGTGGAGGTGCCCTGCCCCTGCCGAGTTCCTTTCTCCACTTCCTTTCCTGGTTGGCTCAACTGGACTCTTAGAGACTTTACCCTACTACCATCATCTCTGAGAATCATTCTAAATTCCTTTCTGCCCCCCACTCCGTTGACCTCCCGTCAACAAGGTCCACTCAGAGTGATTTCCTAATTCTCTCTGACCTGTCAGTGACACAGTGTTGTGATGAGGTAGTTATTATCCGAAGTCTTACTGAGATTTGTTTGAAATGATATGTTTCTGCTGTTCTTACCAGTGCTGTCATCAGCCACTTACTTACCTGTCACACCCTTTGCCCATTGAAACTGCACTACTTGATTTTTACCGCCTTCTCCTGATTAGACCCTCATCGCCAGGATGGAATCTGAGCACTCTGTCCCGTTAAAGTAACACATCACACTTTCAATATTATCCTTATTCCATTTTCCACCTTCTCCATACTTTTTCAGCCCTCAGCCACTACCACTTCTCCCCACTGTTACTAGTGCAACAGCACATACCTGGAGACTTCCAGGGAAGTGCTTGCTTTAAAATACAAGAGGGGATCCATGTTTGACTCCTCAGGCTGCCCTCACACAGTATCATCACTGGGGTGGCTTTAGACAGCAGCAACTCAAAGTTTCACATGCTGCAGGCTCCACATTTAAGCTAGACTGATGAGAAGTGTGCGTTCCCTCTAAGCTATGGCCTTCCTGTCTCTTGCTTCTGGTGGCGGCTGGCACTCTGGTAATTGCCGGTTTGTAGCTGAGAGACCCCAATATCTGCTCTCCTCATTACCCCGCATTCTTTCTGTGCGCCTCTGTCTCCCTACGGTCATCTTCTTACAGAGCACTCATCATACTGAATGAAGCTCCAACCCACCCTTCACACCCATTTTGCCCCATTTCCACTATTTTTCACCTACAGCTCCTTTATTTTTGAATAAGTTAATATTTAGAGGTAGTATAGAGGGGCTAGGACTTAAATATATGTAACTACTGTTTTGGGAAGGCATTTCCGACCTTTACCATAGGCATGAATGATGAATGATTCTATTATGTTTTATTTGCACAAGCTTTCATCTTACATATGCTGATAATGAGTAATGTTATGATTTTTACTTCTCCGGAAGGAAATCTATTCTGAACATATGTGTTTTTGCAGTGATTCTATGAAGTACACAAAGTAAATTGTTCCTAATATAGATTAATACCATCAATGGAACTGAATGAATTGCATCCTAATTTTAATTTTGTGCATATTTCTATGTAATATCTGTGATCTGAAAATTCTGTTAAAGGATGTAACCAGTAGAATTACAGCTAAGGTTTCATGTACACATATACTATATACATCCATTTTTTATATAAATGACATTACATGGTTATCTGCCTGAGTAACTCAGATTAGAGGTACATTATTAAAATTATAGTAATATGATTTAATGATATGTTTTGTATTGCTTCCCTTCCACATACAACTTTCCAGTGGGATCTTGAGATAACTCTCAGCTCAACAATAATTCTGATACCTGGGAAATAATTTCTGGTCCCAATCTCAAAACAGAATCACTGACCAACACAATATCAGAGCATTTGCTTTAGAAATGGAGCACTAGTTAATTTCAAAACCGTGACATGATATGCATTTGATATGCATGGTCAAGGCCGATGTGAACATTTACTTAAGAGTTAGATGAAGACAGCAAATGATAACTTCCAGGATATAAATTTGTGAACAGTGTTATGAATGTTGCATAGAACTTGTTACCAAAACTGAAGAGCTATGATCCTCAAAGAATATTGTAGATAGGGAGAAAAAAGGAAAGCAGAGAAGATCCTTTAGATATGCTTTTATTAAGTATTTGAATAACTGTAATCAATTATGGGAATCTGGGGACTGAGCCTAGATGGCCAGATCTCCAAGGAGCGAGCTTGAAAGAGTTTCAAGTACTTATCTAAGTGCACCATTAATCTTGGGATGCTCAGCCTGAACTACAAAAGAAACTTTTATTAGAAACAAAGTAGAAATACCAAATAAATCACAATTAGATCTACTGTATATTTTGTAATTTTCTTTTTATAATTGGCTTTTTGATTTATAACATGTTATTTTCTATTTTTTAAAAGAAATTTAAAACCTTAAGCTTAATGTTGTTTTATGACCAGGTTCCTTCAAATATTTCTTTCATATCTTAATATGTTCTTTACTTTATGTCTACTCCAACCTTACATGAGGAAAACTATTAACCTCTCTACTGCAATGTCAGTGGTATAAATACTTTCAAGATGTATTTTGCTTAGGAGGCATTAAATTCTTGTGTTCAATTTGATGTCTTATGTTCCGATATTTATCGCATCTTTTTCTTTGAAATTATGGCAATGATTTCATCCAAGAGCTTAAAACTTTGTACAGAAGAGTGGACAGTTCTTCTTTTCAGCCTCTATCATTTTATTCCAGGCCTGAATGAAGATCCATTCAATTTTGTTTCCTCCATTTATTTTTAAATTATTGAATATTTACATCGTGCTTTTGGCTAAGAAACTGTTGTAGCTCTTGTGCAGATATAATTTGTGATTAACGCATGGTCACTTTCTGTAAGAACTTCTGCTATGCAATGGTTTAGTCAGGTAGAGAAATGAAAGGAAGTACAGAGGCGCTAAACATAGGTGATGAGAGAAGGAGCACAATGCTGCTTTAATAAGCTCAGATTACTTACAAATCTCATATGTAGACCCTTTCCCCCTGAGAGGTTTACATTCTGTAATACGATCTGGATACTTAACAGAAAAGTTATTGCAAAGAATAGCTGTCTCAGTGTTTGGATAAGGCAATTAATGCACCTAATATAGGAACAAAGTAAAGGAAGACTTAGATATCGATTGAGAAAAGCATGTTTCCTGGAATTAAAATCTTTATAAAAGTTCCATTTAATTGTTTTCTTTATAAATAGGAGATAAGATTAATAAGGGTTTAACATTATCTTCCATCTCTAATTTTTAGGTCTGGTTTTCTCAGGTCAATGTGAGAACAATTAAAGGTCATCTACAGTTTTTAAAATCTGTAAATATAAAAGTTTGAATTTCCAGGGTTTTTTTAGGAGCAGAAAGTGTATTTGAAAAGCAATAATATTCTTTTGAAAGAGTTGTCTTACTCAGAAATATGAATCTTTTGCTTTTATTAACATAGGAAACTACTGTTAGTGATATGTTAGATATTTTGCATAATGGAAAACAAAAGATAAGAAAAGCTAAATAGTTTGAAGTTATTCTACAACTGGAAATATCCCAATGATAACTTGATATGAAAACAATGTTCATTGTGTAACAGAACAGCTGCGGACACCTGGACAGATTCCAAACATTATGAATGTCTGGCCCAGGACAATTCCTTTGTAATTATGAAGAAGACACATGCAAGTATGCCAGGCCAATGAGCTAAAAGAGAGGATTCTATTCACATAAGAAATAAAGTTTAAACATTACTTGAAAGGGTGATACAGATAGCGAATAAGTTCAAATTATCCGAAGTGGTTCAATACTATTAGTTAGCAGTATTTAACCTGTGTTTGATAATATTTTTCATTATTATATACTAGGGAAAGAAAAGAAAAGAATTATGATATAACATCAAGGCTGATAGATTTTTTCAATAGTCTTTTAATGAAAGTAAGTATTTTTATATTAACTGATAATTATATCACTGAACCGAAGCATGTTCGGGGCACCGCTGGGCTTTACAATGGAACTGTGAAGGACTGATAATCTCTTCATATCCACCAATCTTTCCTCTTGTGTATTTTTGGTCATATAATACAAGTAAACAGAGCTAGCTGGTGTTTCCAGGTAGCATAGTTAATTATAGATAGAAGTTTCTCTAAAACGGTTTTCAAGAAGATAAGATTTTTGCTTCGAAAATGAAAGTCCAGTGTTGAACAGCGACGAGTAACACAGTCTTGTAAATCTGCACAGCACTAATCTCAGAGTTTGGTTTCGCTGCTAGCATCAACGCTTAAAGTGATTTTTAAATGCAATTAAACTTGCATAGGTGGCATAAATCCAGAGAAGAACAGCTGTCCCTATTAGTGCATAGATTGTGCGCAAAGTAGCAATCAAGGTTATTTCCATCACTCCAAATTTATAATCCTGAAGGAACTTGGAAATAAACAAATTTTATGGGCTCTAAAACATTAAAATACATCTTTATGCAAAAAGTCTTTTCATGTATTTTTAAAGAAATTATCTATAATATTATATTATCTTATTAGTATTTGAAGAGTCTATGATTGTTTGGTTGCTGCTATAACAATGTTTTTTGCAATTATCATTAATTTGCATAAGTACCCACTTGTGAATAAAATGGCTTTTGTGTCTAGTAGAAGATATTGATGGACACAGATCCTGTCTTATACAAATTTTGGCTGCTATCACACGTTGTCACTGTCATTTTTATTATTAAACCCTACATTGGAACTGGGACAATATGTCTATTAGTGTGAGTGAATCAGATATTTTCAGTGTTTAAGAAATTTCTTTATTAAAACTTGCAGTTATTGGTTTTCTACGTAAATGCCATACTTTAGTACACTGTAAATTTTCTAAAGCCACATTCATCTTAAATGCCTACCTATGTTCAATTTGCCTGTGAAAATATTAACAGGACTTAAGTCAAAAAGTTAACTTAATTATTATACTTATTCAAAATATAAATGCCCCATTTTTGCTACTATCACAAGTCTATCTTAATAATTCTGAGTGGAGTATTTCTAATATAGTATTGTCAGCATCTCATTGTGAAAAACTGGAGTTCTGTAGACCTTCTTCTACTTCTTTGCTCTATAATTTAAAGAACTATTTTATCTTTTATTGTATAATTATATCTTATAATCATCCAGGTAAACCGTATACTTTGTTTATTTAAACTATAATTTTATTTTCTAATTTGTAATTATATCTTAAGCATCTATTTGCATGCCAGATAAACATTCAGTTTGCATGACTGTAAATTGCTTTTTGTAAGAATGAAAAATGAAAACTAGCACAATAACATAGCACAGTGTCTGAGGCAAGGTATGCACATTTGAAGGAACAACTTATATACTCACAAGTGAGATTTTATATATACTTTCTTCAGAAATCTACATATTACAAGCCTTTAAAAAAGCTTTTGTGCTCCAGATTCAGCAACAGCCATCTGACTAAAGATCTTTAAATTTATTACTAGAAACTGGCATTAAAAACCACAATCTGATTGGCTCTCTGATACTGTGATGTCATTTGACTCCACCCTCTCAGGTGACAGAACAAGCCATGCTGTGTGTAGCTCCAGAAATGTTTCTCTGTATCACCATTTAACGCTACATTGAGCAAAGCATGGGTACTGATTTCTCTAACAATGTTAAGTCATAACATACAGCATTCTAGTCTCTCCTTCCTCCTTGGTGATCTTTCCCCTATAACATGGAAGAACTGGGCTCTCATCTTCACTTATTGGCAGACTCATTTAATTAAAGTTCATTTATTGCCTTGATTTATTTACTTACTTGCTAATTTATCTAATCTTTTATTTTCTTAATTGCATACCTTCATTTGTTTACTTCTGTCTTAGTTATTTTCTTCTCCTTGCTGAGACAAAACACCCGATGCCCAGAATTAAGGAAGCAAAGGTTTGTTTAGCTCACGTTTTGTGGAAGTTTCAGTCTATAATCAGCTGTCTCCAAGGCAGAGTGGCACAGGGCAGAGGGCCACAGTTGCTGGTGGTGGAAGACAGCAAAGGCAACAAGAGCAAAAAGGGAGAAGCAGACGTGAGACTCTCTCCTTCTCTTACAGTGAATACAAGCTACCCACCCCAGGGGCATGTGTAATGCTCACATCCATAATTGGAACACTGGAATCAATCAGTCTAGAAGCCTGCCTCATGACTGCATGAGGATGTGGGGGACATGCAGACACAAACCATGACAACTTCTTTCATTACTTAATTGTACGCTTATCTATTTAAGTATTCATTTACGCTTTCACTTTTACTTAATTTCAGCTTCACTTTCTTAAACGCTCAGCTCCAGGCACTATTTATGATGCTATTGAAATTATTACCCAGTTCTTACAGTAAATGTCCACATGTCTCTGTACGCATACTACTGATTCTATTTTTCATGGTTACCCTAAGTTGTTCCTTCATGCTTTACGGTTTTATCAGCTTGAGTGCAGTGTTCACTGGCAATTTCCTTTGCCTTTACTCTTAATGACTCCACTTTTCTCAAAGGCTGCTTGGACCACCAGAGTCCTCCAAACTTTAAATATTTCTTTCCATCTTTAAAGAGTATATTGTGTAGAGCAGAATTTTAAAAATTGTAATAGAGTATAGATTATACTTTAGGTGTGGTATCTAATTATTGCCCAGATTATACAGATTTTCCCCCAAAGTTTCCTTTAGAAATTTTATAGTATTTTATTTACATTTAGTCCAGTGATACATTTTATTTAATTTTTGTGAACTCTGTAAGATCTAAGTCTAGGTTTTATGGCTTTTCCTTTTCTTTCATTTTGCACATTGTCATCCAACTCCATGCAACTTCATTAGAAGGAATATAATTTCACTGTTGAATTCTAATGGCACTTGGTCAAGTATCACAGAAGTGCATTTGTTTGGGTCTATTTTGCTGTTGCTGATACTCTATTTTACTGTCCTTTTGTCTGTTCTTTACATATGCAGCACTGCACTGGCTCTGTAGCTCTGCAGCCAGTCAGAGTTGTATCATCTAAGTACTTTGATTTTCCTTCTCTTCACATTGTGTTGGGTATTTTAGGTCTGTTGTCTGCATAAAAAATTAGAGTAAGTTTGTTGATCATCAGAAAATATCTTGTTGTAATATTGATTGAAATTTTAATATATCTGTGGATTAATTAGATATCAAAAAACTCATTCAAATTACTATACAAATGAAAGGAAAAATCTCCAGAAAATTTTTGAGCTAAATGTTAACTAAAACAACATATATCAAAAGCTGTAAAATGTAGCAAAATCAGTGATTAGAGGAAATTGTTTACATTGAGGCACATATTGTTAGGGAAAAAAGTCAGTAGTCTAATCTACTTTAGACAACAAGACAGGAAGAACAAATTAAAAACAAAGTGAAAGAAAAGTTTAAAATGACAGTAAACATCAATAAATTTGAAATTATAACTCAATCGAGAAAGTCAAGAAATCCAAAAGGTTCAATAAAGTTAATTAGTCTTTAGCCAGCCTATATAACATGGAGAGATGGCTCAACTTATTAATAGGAAACACAAAATGAAATACCATTATATATCTAATGGTCATTAACTGCATAAAACGGGAAAATTATGTGCAAATCATTATCTCTGTAGCTAATAACTTAGTTGAGTGAATTCTTTTGCAGTCTGCTAACATCTGCAAAAGAACAAAGATGAGTAATACGAGGAAGCACATATCTGTTAAAATATTGAATCAATAATTAATAACTTTCCAAAGCAGGGAATATGGCTCTGCATCAACTGCTGGGTTAACGTACTGAACAGTCTTCCCCGCCGCTCTGCAATCTCAGAAGATCCAAGTAGAGGGAATGCTGTAAACCCCATCCCATGTGTTCAAAGTCACCCACTGGCAAGTCAGGCAATGAAATTTCAAGAAAAGAAGATATTAGCAATACCTTTTATGAGAATAGAACAATAATCCTCAAAAATATTAGCAAGTCCAATTCAACAATGTTTGAAAATAACTTTATACAACAAGTGGTATTAGCTGAAATGTGAAAAGCTGGTTCAATGTAAAATAAAACCCATAATCCCTCACAGCAAGACTAGAAAAGATCACATTTTCAAATCAATAGATATGGAAAAAAAAACATTTGACAAAACCTGACAACTATTCATGATCAAAACTGCCACTAAGTTAAGTCTCGAGAGGAAATTTCTCAACATGGTATAGAATAATGACAAAAAAACACAACTAACTTCATATTTGATACTAAGAAACTCAAACACTTCCCACCAAGATCAGACATATTGCATACTTATTTTCTCTCAGCACTGTTTTATAACATTATACTGGATCTTCTAGCTAGTACAATGAAATAAAAGAAAATTAAGGGAATGTATGTTAGAAATAAAACTGTCTCTGTTCACAGATGAAAAGATTGTCTATATATGAAAACTGAATAAGATTAATGACAGCACTACTAGAAGTAATGTGACTGCAGTAGGGATTCAGAGTATGTGGTTAATACACCAGAGTCAGTGACTCAGCATGGTGGTGACTGCCTGTGAATCAGGATGCAGCCCCAGCCACACACAGAATCTACCAGTGTCTGGATCTGAGATTTCAAGTCTTCAAGACTACAAGGAATATTTTTTTATTCTAAGCCACCAATTCTATCATAATTTTGCTATAGAACCTCCAAGTGAACTACAATCAACAAAAACAAAAACAAAAGTAGAACATGAAATTCAAAGCATAATGGAATTCTATTACTACTCCAAAATAAGAAGTGGAATGTAAATCTAATAAAACCTTCTTAAGATTTGTGTGAAAAAATCACAGAACTCTGACATGAGAAGTAAAAGCACAAAAGCCCATATTCACGGATTAGGACGTATTGTCAATGTATCAGTTCTCCCCAAAATATTCTAAAATGTTCAATGGGATACAAAATCACAGAAAGTAAATTTGTGTTGACAAACTGATTTGAAAGTTTTTTAGGAAAACAGAAGATCCAGAGTAACTTGCACACCGGTGGCAGAGACAAATGTTGGAAGGCGGCATTAGGTGATTTTATGCCTAAATATGAAGCTACAGTCATTATGCCAACTTGATACTGACCAAAACATCTACAGAACGGCCGGTGGTAATGAAAGTGCAGCCCAGAGATGCACCCGGGGAACTGCAGTCGGCGCATATTCGACGAAAGAGCAAAGGCAGCTCAATGGAGAAAAGATGCTCAGTCAATGAGCAGGGATGAGAGACCACAACTTCCACTTCAAAGAGAGGAGTAAATAAATAAAAAGAAATAAAGGGAGACAAGAATCTAGACAGTGATTTCATGTACTTCACAAAAATTTACTCCAAATGGGTCACCCACCAGGCTCACTATGCAAAACTATTAGGTATTTAGTTGATAACAGGGAGAGACATAGATGACTTTGGATTTGGTATTGATTGTTTAGCCATAACACCAATGACACCATCCAAAAAGTTACTAATAGCTGAGACATCATTCAAACTAGCTGACAGAACATAGAACACTAAGAGGGAATCATACAATAAAATGTGGACTTTAGGTAATAATGATATATTTATACAGGCTCTCCAATTACAATTATATTACTTTTTCAGGGATATTGGAAATGAGAGGTTAAGCATGTATATGATCGGTGAATATGTTATAAGTATATATGTCTTGCATTTAATTTTATTGTAAAACCAGAACTCCTCTAACCTATGTTAAAATACTGGTTTTTCCAGTCTAAGAACCTGAAATATACCTTCATTTATACAGACCTAATTTATTTTGAATCAGGTTTAGTACATATAGATAATATAATATTTTAATGTTGTTCTCTAAAGATTTACATAGTGTTATAAGTGGTATTGTACTTTTAGGTATAAATTTTCATTGTTGCATGTAGGAAATGAATTAACTTCTGTATAATCATACTATGTCTGTTCTTGATTTTTCATTAGTATATGATTGTGGTAGAGAATGTTGAGCTTGGATTGGAAAAATTGATACATGCTTATAACATATCTGCATCATTTCTTTTTTTTTTTTTTTAAACAACGTTTTTATTTTATTTTTTTTGTCCTTTTGAGACAGGGTCTTGCTATTCTGCATCATTTCTGATACCTCCATTCCGCTCTTCTTCACCTCCCAAATGTCTCCAAGAGTCTGCCTTCTTTGTGCCTTGATCAAATCACTATCCATTTGACTTGTTTTGTTTTGTGCTTTGTGGGTTGAGATTTTCTATATAGACAATCATGGTGTCTGTGAAAAAAGACATTTTTATCTCTTCTCAATCTTTTAAATATTCTTTTCCTTTTCTTGTTTTATTCCAGTAGCTAGGAATTCTGGTAATATGAACAAGGGTGGGGTAAGGGTCATGCACACCTTGTTTATAAATTGAGGGAAACAATGCCTGGTCTACCATCACTTGAGATGGTGTTGGTTGTAGGGTCATTGTTGGTAGACTGAAGCACTCTTGCTGTATTTCTAGTTTGCCAGAGATTTTATCATCACTATGTGGTGGATTGAACAGGTGTCAATTTAATCATTTTCTTGATGGTCTTTTAATCTCCTACAGAGTACTGGCTTCCCCACTCCATTTGGCATTTGAATCTGTATAAGACCTTCTCATTTAGAACCTGTCTTATAGCTCTTCTGCTAATATGCCATTGTTATTCTAGAGCTGAGTGGATACATTGTTAAATTGTGGAGGGGCAGAGACACAATCCTAGTACTTCATGATGAAACATAGAGTCTCTTCACTGTTAAACTTACAAATGCTTGTTACCCTACCTTCCTCAAGATTATGCCAAAAGTAGTTAGCGGATGTGCAGTTGTATGCTTCTCTATCCCTACATACAAAAATCTCCAGCCAAGACTCAGCTGTATTTGGAGGAGTTTGCCATTGGCAAATCCAGGCTTGTTTCAGTGTAAATTTTTTTCTTAACCCCTTCCCAGCCAAAAAATCCCTAATTTTGTTTGTTTACTTTTTCCTGCCCCTTCACAATAAGAAACCAGTTGGGAACTTAGAGGAAAACACGGTGCAAGACTGGGTCTCCTAATTATTTTCCCCAGCGTTTCTCCTTGACACACTAGGCTACACTAGAGGCCAACAGCGCCTCCAAACATCATGTAAGTATCTTTGTCCCTTTGGGGCTCTGGAGCTTCTGCTGTAGGTAAACTGCTCTCAGCTATAATCCTTTCTACAATATCTGGGGAAAGCCCCTCTTTCTTCAGATTTTAGGGTAACGATATGCTCTACAGATTCATGTGTTGTAGAATCCAAAAAAGTCATTGGCTTTAATTCACTTTCAGTGATTTTCTTATTTTAAGGATGCAAGTAACCTTACCTCTTGAAGCTAAATCGGGAGGTAAGCTCCTAAAATAATACTCCTCCCTTCCTTGTTCATTTGCCCGACTCTCTCGGCAATGGTAGGTGACAGCCATGTTTGAATTTTACTTTTTGTTGCTAGGAAGCACAAAGCAGGGTTTTATTGCGGTTTTCTTTTCATTTTATCTTTTGTCTTCCTGCAGTCAGCGCTGACTTCCCAGCTGCCTTTCTAAGGGAGACAAAGATTAAAAAGCTGTCTTCTTGGTATTTATAAAGGGCAGCAGAAGTTCAATCCAGAGCTGTTACAGAGAGAACTTAACAAAATAAATTAGATGCCTTATTCATACCACTCAATTTCTTATAAAATACAGTGTCTTAATGCATGAAATACACTTCTTCAGCTAAAGCCGTGTACCGTAACAAAGAGGGATGATAGTACAGGATGGTCTTAAATAATGTTCAGCCTCCACTGGCATTCAGATGGGCTTGAACTGCAAACTGTACATGTATATTTCCAATATTAAATATATTTGTTATTTTTAGAATTATCAGAATTACTAAAAATATAAACAGTAATGATCTCATTTTTAGTTTTTTCTGAATTTGAGTAAATATGACCTTGATTCCTTTAAAAAATTTCATTTGTGTGTTTGGAAATTATTGATTATCCAAATCCTGTGCTCCCCTTTACACTGAGAGTCTTACAATAGAGAGGTGCACCAGTGAAGCACATCTCTGTGCTAATCAATTTCACTTTCCTAAGGTTTTCATCAAAACTCAGGATGAAACATTGTGTCATCTCTGAATAGCATGCATTCTTTTTCCCAGAAAAAACTTCTGATGTTCTTTACTTCATAACAAAACTTTCGTTAGAGAGATTAGGAGAAAGATGCTGCAGAACTGCAGCTTCCCCTCTGAAAAAACAAAAAAACAAAGTTTAAAATGGGCCACAGCGTCACATTTTTCTTCAGAAAGCTGAAGGAAAAAATGGTCCCACTCAAACATTAATGGCAGGAATCTCACCTGGTGAAAGGAAAGGATGAGCAAAATGCTATCCTGAGAGGGATTAACATTTGCTGAGAAATTAATCTTTTGCAAGTATGCATTTCTGTAAAAAAAGTTGGACATGTTTGTGTAGTACTTTCACTTTCCAGACTGGGAAAATAAGGCTTAGCAAAACTCACTGGTTTGTTTTGCTTTGCTTTAGTCTTCAGCTCTGAGAAAGGCATTTTGCGGCAAAATCAGGGTGTGTCTAGACCAGTTACTGCACTCAGCCTGGTGGCTTGACTCAATCAATTGGTTCCTTTCCATCAGCACAATTATCAGGAAATCAGGGAGTTCTCAGGTAACCAACTTAACGGTTGTGATTGAAAATTATTATAAAGATAAACAGATAATTGAAGCCCATTTTAGTTTTCTGTGTCCACAAAACCCTTACACAGGTGGCTTCTGTAAAGGTGATTTTTATTAATGGTGCATCACTTTTCTTTCCCCGAGTGTCTTTAGAAGAGGGACAGAGGGGTTAACATGCCTTAATACCGATTAGTGTACCCTTGGGGAGGCGCCTACACTTATCCTACGAAACATCGATTTAGAGTGGTACCTTTCAAACTTGAATTCACATCAAAATCCTCTGGGTTTCTTACTAAAAGGAAGACTGATTCTGTAAGTCCAGAAAAGTGCGTTTCATCGTGCATCTCCGAATGTTCCTGGACAAGGCTGCTGCTCTTCCCATGGACCACACCTGCATATCTATGGTGGAATAGAATTTAAACTGTAATAAAAGCACTTGAGTTCTACCACATCCTTACTGGTGAGGCTCATCTTTAGAAGTTAATTTCCATGTACAGAAGTGAATTTTAATTCTTGCTGTAGACCAATAGGTGCAGCCATCAGCTAAAAGGACATGCTTTGCCTTGGCTGTTCTATGCCTCCTCTGCCAGAATGAGTAACTAGTTGACGCAGAAACCAGCCAATCAGTTTGTTTCCCAAAGGTGTGGGTGACCTTCACTTCTGCGTGCTGTCACAGTGGCAGCTAACTTTGAGTAAATGTTTGCCCTTGGTGTAGGATCATAGAGAATCTTGCTTACAAACAGTGCCCCTGGCATTGTGAGAAGATGCCAATACTTACAACATACACAGTTTCTTACCGTTTTTTTTTTTTTTTTTTCTGGGTACTGGAAATTGAATTTAGGACCTTGTACTTGCCAAGCAGGCCCTTGTGCCACTGGGATATATCTCCAGCCCTTCTTATCATTTTTAAAGAGTTAAAAAAACTACAAATGTTTCAAACATATTGTAATGTTTAAAAAATAACAGAAACCACACCTTAATTTGCCGTTGTTTCTCTTTCTGCCCTTGAATATGATTTTGCATTTTGTCTAAAGAAAACCCTCCTTCTTGGTCTTGTCCTATCCTTTGTTTCGTATCACATTTTAGGTTATTTTATATTTAAAATAAATCTATAATCGTATCTAGATGTATTTCTTTACAGTTGATAAATGACAGATATACAAAATAATATGTAGTATTTTTTCTTATTTTTTACTTAAAACAAGTTATGTCTTATTTGTTCAGATGATATGAAATTAGGACTATGAATTTATATCTAGCTCACACATGTAAGCTACATTGTTTATAGAAGTGTTTCTCCATACACTAATATGAAAGAAGTTTCCACAATATTTACCTTGCAAATAACGTTGCAATCACCAGCCTGGCTTGGTTGTAAGTGTTCTTAAGTGTTGTTTGTATTTACGCACATTGTGTGTATTTAACCAACACCATGGGAGATATTTTAGCATACACCTACCATATGCTTGTGTAAGTAATTATGTTTCATGCTCTTTAATTCTTTCTTATAAAGATTTTTAAAAATATGTAATTGTTTACTGCAGTCTTTTGACCATGTATAATTTTTTATAATGTAGTATAAGTTCTATTTCATTTATTCATGCAATCTATGTACTAATCATTTTTCACTTATGTGTGTTGGAAATATATCTCAATATGAATAACTTTTAAATGCAGATATGAGGCTTATATTAATATAGGACTTCTATTGAGGTTTTTCTTTGTGTATCCATTTCACAATCATGTAAATATCCTATTTTTAAATTGTTTTCTTTTTAAAATTCCATTTTTGTCCAAATTTATGTCTTTAAGCATCATAGGTGATATTTTTGTAAGCTTACAATCAAAGAATATTTTCTTTCATATAGACACACATTATGTATAGCACCCTTTATTAAATATGTTAATTTGTGATTTCACCTGTCATAAGAATTTGTAGTACTATGTGTATGAGTTTGTACATATGGATACACTTCATGGCTTTTCCTTTAGTAGTTATACTGTTTAGCCCCATATGAATAAAAATATATTTATTATAGCATCTTAAAAAGTTTACAAAAGTCCCAACTCAGTCCTTCAGTTTGTTTTGGGCATTCTTGTACTTTTCATCAACATAAACTTTAGATCAGTTTTCTTAAGTTTCATTAAAAATATTTGATTGAACTTTTTTGGAATTGCGTGAAGCTATTACTACGATATAATAAAAGAAATACTTTGAATAATATATTTCAATTCCCAAGAAATGTAGACCTTACTTTAGGTTCTTGGTAAGTTATTGTCAGTGTTAAAAATTAACATATATATCTAAAATTTCCTCACATAGGTATGTAGAAGAAATGGATGGTAACTTCATTTTAGTTATATATTTATACATTATTTATGAGAATGCTGTTGGCTTTTGAATGACTCATACTGGAGTAGTTTATTACAAAGTCATATTTTTATGTAATGGGCATCTTATTCTTTTTTCCTGTCATATCACTTTTTATTTTACTTTGTTCCATGTGTAAAGCCTCAAGTTTGTTATGCACGAATAGTAGTAATGGCAATGACTTATATTCCAGGGTTTAATTAGAATTCTATAGTTTCCAAGTATACTAATTCATAAATTGTTGATATTCTGAAGTTTTCTCATATATTAAATTGATTTAACTGCTTTGCCTCCTCTAATTTGTCGTTATATAATGGTTATCATAATCTACCTAACATTCATGAGAGCATTTTGGCCATTCTAGGGTGAATGTGTTTATTCATGATATCCAGTGCATTTTCCTAATTCCATAACTAGTACTTTGATGACAATATTCTACGTAACATTTTTGTACCTGTGGTCTTAACTTTGGTCTGTCTGTAATTCTCCTTTTTCAAGCTATCTTGCCCTATTTTGTCATCACAGCTGTACCAGCCTCATAAAAATGAGTTCAGAAACTTAGTTTTCTGTCTGCAGAACAGTTTATCCATCTTGTTCTTTTCAGGTTGTACAGAATTTGGTTTTAAAATTATTTGGGCCTGATATACATTTGGGTTGAGAGAGTGAGAAGGAGATTATATTTTAAACTGTAGCTCTTATATCTTTCATTTCATAAATAATCTGTTAAGGTGTGTGTTTCACTTCTGAGTCTGCTCTAATAATTCTGAGCTTACTGCTGTCTGCTTATGTGAATTACATGTTCACTTCTAGCACTTATTTATTGAAGCTTTAGAATGCAGACTCTACACTTTTAATTCTGAATATTTCTGGTTAGTTTTCTTCCTATTTTTTGATTTGCCACAACACAGTTTCATGCCCTGTATTTGTTCTTTTCAAAGTATCAGATTTTACAAAATATTTTCTGTAATCCTTTACTTGCTATTTAATTAGCTGTTATGTACTATTAACTTCACTATTTCCGTGCCTCCTTTCTCTAGTTCTCTGAGAGAAACATTCATCATATTTTTCTGAACTTTCCATGGGAATGAATTTTTATAAAATCTTTATTTTATTAATGCGTGTCTGCATTACGTAACGATTGCATTAATCAGGAGGAGCCGGAACACCAACGTAACACGCCTTCGTTCATTTTAATTCCCGTCCCCTCCCCTCTCCCCTCCGTCTCATGTACTCATTCTCTTTTACAAATGATCCAGCGCTGTTCCCCGTCATCTCTCTTTTATTTTGCTCTGCATTTACACTTCAGGGTTCTTGTATGAAAGAAACAGCAATATTTGAATCATTTCTAGCAAAACGGATGCCCTTTGAGAACATAATGTTAAGGGACTAAATTGAACAATGGAAGTTTACTTCGAAGCACTGGCATAGCTGAAACCCAGCTGTGCCAGTTAGCACGCACAGGCTCAAGGTGGGGCCCAGCTGCAGGTGATTAGGTGAGGAGGCGTTCGTTTTCGTGGTTGGATGTACGCTGTTGTGGAATGGCCCTGAAGGGAGCTGGCCCCCTGTCCTTCGACTGTGGTGCCCTTCTCTTTCGGGTGCGCTCTGAGGTCTTCTCTTTGACCTTGCACCTCCCAGCGTGTGATTCCACAGTGAGAAGATGCCGGGCATGTAGCAATGTCCACAACTGGGAGTGAATATACCTCTGTTCACTGTGCGGCTGTAGCAGCACAGCACTTACCAAGACATGGCGCTGAATCCTTTGTAATTTCTGTTATTTCTTCTTTCATCACTAATTACTCATATATATATATAATTAGATATATAATTATAATGGCTATGTGATTCCTCACCTATAATTATATAATGCTCTATTATATATTCATATTTATACATATTATATATTTATACAGTTATGTTATATATTATACAGTTATGCTTATCATATATTATACCTATATTATATACTTATATTTTAATTATATATTTATACAGTTATGTTATACAAATATTTGTGTTTATATTTATATATCATATATTCATATCTTATATGTAGATATATTATACATGAATAATACATTTATATATAATAAATATTAATGCAATATACAATATATTAATGTCAATATTGATACATAATGTTCATACATAACATGTATAATGTTCATATATATTATTCATATATAATTTTATGTATAATTCTCTGAAACATGAATTCCTGAGGACTCTTTTTAATAGAAAATGTTAACTTAATGGAATTGCTTGTTAAACTTTTTCTCTATTCTCTGTTGGTAGTTGAAGTGGTCTATGTGCACCAAGAGTCGCACGGACTGTCCGGTTTCTGGTACCTCCCCCTCCCTCCCTCTCTCTCTTTTAAAACCCATCCACCCCACATCATTCTGATAACTACTCCCTCACTGTTTACTTCTTTCCAGATTGACGGGAATCTCTTCTTTGTAATATCTTGACAAGGGTTGTTACAAAAAAATGTTAAAACTTCTCCTTATTCTGCATATTTATCAGTTTAGGAGGGTGAATTGAGAGTTTTTATTCTATTTTGATCTTATAATGGCATGTATCTGTGGTTGTTATTAAATTATGGGTATTTTCTATATTTGTTCTTTATTATTCTACATCAAAACCATACATATTTACTTTCATTTTGCATGATTTACATTATTAATCAATTACATTATTAATGACTTACATGAATATACAATGCCGGAATTCTCTCATGACTTGTGATGTACCCTCGGTGGTTCATAACGAACCAGTGATATCCTCAAATATATGATTTAATTCACTAACTCCCTGTTTAATTTTGTCCCATCTCCTGTTTAAGTCACACATTTGAAATTTAACTGAACAACTATACTTTTTTTTTGAAAGTTCTTTTGGACCCTCTTTAAGTCTATGCTATGATTTTCCTGTAACTTTTCCCTTTTCTACCTTTCCTTACTTCCCTTCAGCTCATCAATTTTTAAAGTGTGCTAACTTCATTAGATGGTTCAGTTCTGAAGTTAGGTCCCCGCTGGGGGGCTTATCTCTCCACATGTCCTGTCTGCTTCTTGTCAGTATAGTAGGTAATTTACTCTAGTCAGTTAGGGTTTCTCTTTTCTTTACTCATTTAATTATTTCTATTCTGAGAAACTCTGGTATTCGAACTATTCCTCCAAAGTGGCCTCAGGTTTTCATCTGTTTCCCATACTGGCATGAAGCTTCCATTTGTTTATAAAGATCCTCTCCTTGCACAAGTCTCCCTGGACACTTCATCATCCTGTTACTCCTCGCCCTTGTCCTCCGGAGTCTACGTTATTGTCTCTAACTGAATACATCACACTGAGGAGGTGAAGCTTTCGTCTCAGTCTTTTCATGCTCTATCCATATTGAGGCTGAGACATCTCTTTTATTTCCCAGGCAGCTCCCCATTTCAGGGTGCACAAGAGCAATTGTCATCTGCCCTTTTCTGGGTGCCAGCTTCCTCCATGGAATTTGCTTCATGGTTAGAAGCAAACAATACTTTTTAAAATTTGTATTTAATCTGCAGCCTTAAATTATCTGTAGGAGGATATTCATACTCTCCCTACTCTCTTGCTTTATTCAGATCATAATACATGGTTACCTCTTTCTCCCTTATGCATAGATGCTAGACAGTAAGATTTAATTGCTTCCATTTAAGTCAATGTGCTATACTTAATCTCGTCAAAACAGCCAATCCACTGGGTTAGTTTGTCTGTTTTTAACTTCCCGCTGTGAAGCCCTTTATGTTATTTTGTGCATTGAGTCACCATCACCCACACATCGTTCCCACACTGGAATTCTCAGCTCACCCACCTGCATCTCACTCCAGCTGCCCTGCCTTGACCATGTCCATGTTGTCTGCACTCGTTTCACTGCCTACATTCATTCTCTCCCACAGACCTATCTCCCCGTAGATTAAATGATGAAAATTTTTAAAAAAATCAAATTGTTCCTCCATGCTTAACACTCCTGATGGCTTTCCATGCCTGTAGACAAAATCCCTTCGTGATAATTCAAGGGAATCTCCATAGTGTTGGCTGAGGCTGCTTCTCAAATACACATGTTTATTTTCCATTCACTTTCACCATTTCAAGGTTCTGGCTTACTAGATGTTACTCCTTGGATCCCAACATCTCCCCAAAGCCTCATGCACTCGAAGGTGGGGACTTTCAGAGCTGACTGCATCTAGGGTGATGCTGGGGTTAGGAGTTCTCCACCCTGAGTGTTGGTAGCAACACCCAAAGGGCGGGTAGTTTGGAGGAAATACGAAGACAGCATTGCTTGCTTGCTGCTCCTGCTTTGCTACTTCACTGCTTGTTGCCTTCTACAAGCCCTGCCATACCATGGACAGCTTCTCTTCTGTGATGCCCCTTTGCATGTTATCTTGCTTGGTGCCAACCAATTATGGGCTGAAACCTCTACAGTGTGTGAGCTAATAAACCTTTCACTCTTCAACTTTGGGTGTTGGATATTTTATCTCAGAAATGAGAAAAGTAACTAAGACACGAGATAAATCTGTTCCTGTATAGCCACACTAAAACCCAAGGGTTTCCAAAATAGAATCCTGGAATTGTGGCCTCACTTGGGAACTTACTAGAAATGCAGGCATTGGCGTGCCATCTTTCCTGGATCAGAAACCCTTGAGCAGAGATTTACAAGCCCTACTTGCCCTGCCCCTCCGGGTGCTGATACTCCCCACAGTTGGGAGCCAAATCCTTTGTCATTTGTGGTGCTGGGAACCCTTACTTCTCTACACTCAGCATGATGCTTCCCAAGCTTCAGGATGAAGATTAAAGGTCACTTTCCCATTTAGAGAAATGAAATCTGGATCGGATTGTGTCTCCCTGCTGTACTCACCACTGGTGTGCAGATATTTCTTAACAAGTAGGGTTATCCTGTCCTCTGGTTCCAAATACCATTTATTAATCAAGTGAGACTCTTATAAGAAATCACAGGATCTGAGGAAGCAGGGGCCTTCATGACCTTTCTGCCGTGCACAGTCGATGCATGCCTCAAGTTCAATGGAGGCATGCATGGTGTAAATAATGTTTTCCTTTAGAGATGGAAATTAGATCTGCCCAATCCCTCTCACCTCATTTTCTGGGTATATTTCCCAGTTAAATTAATATCGAAGCCATGAACTAGACATCTTATTTTATGGTTTCAAATATTTTTTTTGTGAATGTAAGTTTCCTAATGTCTGTGTCTGTGTCTGTGTGTGCGTGCACGCACCTGAGTATCTGTGATTATTATATTCTACTTATTTTAATGTTTCAAAGTCAGTGATTGGTGGGTACATGGTGTGAACAGAAATGAGCTATTGAAATAATTATACCTAAGCATGGGATCAAATTTCAATGTGTTCAGTGTGTGATAGTCAAGTTACAAACGTTAAATTTACCTACTTGTACCTATTTCTATTCAATTTATGCTTCCTGTATGTTTTCAATCGCCTTTGTGAGTGTGTCATACTGTTTATGGTTAATTCTGCTACTTCAAAATGAGAAGGGCATCAAGAGATGAAGGGAGAGGGAGAGAGGAGGAAAAGGGTAGGGAAAAGGAGTCCGGTGTGTTCTGTACATACACCAGCGCCACACGAGGAATCTAAGCATCACGTGCTACAAGCATGTGCTAATAAAGTGAGAATTATTTTTTGCTTAATTGGACTATTTCTTTCTTCTACTAAATTTCTTTTGTTTTGAACTTTTACTTCATATGTTTGCTTTTATTTTATTAACTTTGTGTTTTTGTGCTTCAAGTGCCATTTTCAACTTTTTAAACTCTCACATCTCTAACTCTACTGTGAGTCCTTTATTATCCTCCCTTCTGATTTCTTGTACGAGAGCTTATATTTCAGAATTTTCGCCTAGTTTTACCTATGAATCATTTGTTTAACAGATTGTGAAAGTCTTTCTTTCAATTGTATGCATTATTTATCAATGACATCTTTTGAAAATCATCAGAAAGCAGGGTACTTCCAGTTTCAACAGGAGGAAATCCCACATGAGGAGCCCTGCACACTGCAGTCTTTTCATCTGGTTCTCTCCACATCTGACTTCTGAACAGCCAAGATTATGCAAGACATGGGTCTAGAGTAGACCAAAGAGGAGAGACTGGTGAAGAAAACTGACAATCATCAGCCAAAATAACCGCAGAAAATCCGAGCACGCACTGTCAGCAGAGCCAAAGGAACTACCGGAAAGGAGGCAGATTGGTCAGCCGTGCTACGTGTCACTGAGGAAGCCGGTGAAATCAGTGACTGTGTGAGGAGTCCACTGTGCAGATACACAGCCCTGTGGCTTTTGTACTTTTTGCTGCTGTTGCAAAGCTGTTATATTCAGTGGAAGACAAAGCTGAGAGGTAAGGAGACTAGAAGGAGGAGTCAAATTTAACAGGGAACGTGGCTTGGAAGAAGGGGTTCTAGTGGACTGTGAGCTGGGCAGCACCCTCACACTAATGTGCCGCTCTGTCAAAATCACACGAATGCTGTTTCCTTAGGACACTTTTTTTAAAATGAAAAGCTGCAGGTTTTAATGTCTGTATATTTCCATGCTTGAGACTGGTGACATTTAAGAAAATCAGAGAAAAAAAAAAAAAAAAAAGACATTGGCATTTTCACATTTGGAAGGATTTCCTGACTCCCACCCAGGGATGGTAGACCATACACTGGAGGGCATGTTAGGGTGGAGGGCTCCCTGAGACCCAGATCTGTGTCTGTCCCTGTCCATCCGGAACAGCAGCTGCCGGCTTCTGTGGCTACAGATACCTCCGTGGCAGCCAGCCCTGCTTGGAAGGGGCTCTGTGAATAACTCCTCTCCACGAGGGTGTTTTGCTGGGCTTGACCTCATACAATCCCACTGTGCACTGTTTATTAAAGACTTTTATTTATACAGTAAATCAAAGCAAGCTGATCATTACCATGTATATGAGTTGCAATTGAAAAAATGCAGTGTTTAATTTATAAAAATATTACAATAAAGGACACATTGACAGAAATCCCTCCTCAAAAATCCTCCCGTTTCTCCAACACACTTATTCGACTTCCTGATCCCTTTCTCAAACAGTTCTGAAAGTCCTCTTTCGTGAGTGTCTTGTATTCGTGCTGTCCTGGCTGCCTTGATGGGTGAATTTATTAGAACATTTACCTCTTCTTGTAAGCTTTACTTTGGAGAAGAGCCATAATCTCATGATGCCAGATCTGATCATTAAGATGGGGATGCATTATAATGCTTTGACCTGTCCGCCTTTCTGCGAGATGGTACCGAGTAGCACTGTGCACTGCACTTCTCAGCATGCCTCCTAAAGATACGCACAGAAGAGTTTTCCAGAACTGCTTAAGAACATGCAGAGGACGGGGATTGGTTTACAGTGAAGGGGGGGGCAGGAGGGGAATTAATGATGAACTCCCCTTACTGTAATCTTTTAAAATTTAAACATCCAACGCATGTTCCAGCCCACCCTCGTACCTACCTAGACTTAGCGTCTTTCACTGCTCTTGACTCTCTCCCATAATGAGACAACCAAGGAGATGTCACATCCCACACAGCACACTCACCAAACTGTTCTTCCTCTTTTGATTTCTTAATCCTCTACAGAACCCAAGTTACGTTCATGAATTCCAGGGAGCAAAGAGAACCCTTTAAGAAAGTGTCAATCATGTCTGCTCTGTTACCTATCATTTATTTACCTATCAGCTTATGTTAAATTATATGCATTAATATTCTAATCTTCATGTTGTAATCAGGTAATTAAAAGCCAGTAGTATACTTTAACTAGACAAAAATGGCTGCCTTAAATCCTACATGCTCTCAGTTATCTTACTACAGCCTGTATATCATGTAACCATTTCAGTATCTTGAAATATTGTCTATCAGGGAGACAGGCTATGTGGAGACAGGCAGGGTATCTCAGGATGGTGGGAGACGAGGCTGAGGGAAAGGGAAGTAAAAGAAAAACCAAGACATAGTGTTTATATGTACCAACTCCCCACAATAAGTATATTTACTATATATCACATATATACTAACAGAAAAGAGAATACAAATCATAAGGTCACCTTTTAAAAAAAATACCGCATATGCTACAGTCAACTCTAAAAAACACTTCTGAGTGAAATCCTGTCGTCACGGTGCTGAAAAAACAGTATATGCTCTGTAGTACTTGTGGCAGTGGTAACAGCTCTTCCAACAGTGTCTGTTCCCTGATCTTGGGGACTTGTACATATCTAAAGGGACTTTAGAGATGTGTTTAAGCTCTGCATCTTGGAGATGAGAAGGTTATGCTCAAGTATCCAGGTGAAACAAACGGAACCACAGTGACCCTTGTCGGAGGGAGACGGGCCAGTGCGAGGGAGGAGAAGAGGTGTGAAGGAGGAAATGGAGTTCGGAGCTGGAGGGCTGCAGGTAGCGCCCCACGGCTCTGAAGATGCAGAAGGAGCCAAAGCAAGGGCAGCCTGTCAGCAGCAGGAGAAGGCAGCGGGGTGGGGTCTTTCCTGGAGCTACGCAAGCGTCGCATCCTCAACACACCGTAATTTCAGTCATATTATGCCTACTTTATTCTTCCAACTTTCAGACTGTAAGATGATAAACTTGTGTTGTGCTTGGCTGGTAAGTTTACGGTAATTTATGAAGCAGTAAGAAGGACACACACTAGAGGCTGTCACTACTTTGAGCTAATAATGTCAATTTTTCCCCACAGCAGTAGTGGTTTCAGCACTGGCTTGCATAGTGGTTGTAGTGACCTGTGCTGATGCAGAGAAGGGGAAGAAAAGCCAACGCACTGCCATGGCTATAAGGTAACCAGGAAGCTCTGGAAGCCAGGAGAGCAGACAGCATGAAACTCAGCTTCCCTGGTGACAGGAGACTTGTGACCAGTCTGGAGGGCCACGTTCAAATGTCACACATCACCACAGAGCTCTGAGGCAGCATCTTGAGCTGTAACCCCATTGCCCATAAGAGCTTATAAAGGTTACCATGAAAAGAGTATAGTCATGGAGCAACTAGAAGGAAAACTTGTGGAAACTGTATAGCATTTCCTTTTGCTAACATTTCCATCTCTGTGACATTCCTGCCACCCTCTCTATGACTCATAAGATGTAGAAAACACTAGTTTTTGCCTTCTGACAGGAGACTATCAGTCAATCTCAAAGCAACTCAGAAATAGCTACACAATATTTGTATGAATGTGGGACAAGTTTTGGATGTTTTCCTTTGTAGTATTTAGCTAACTGGAGAAAATAAAAATAAGGGAAGGTTTTTTAAAACTCGGAACCATACAAATTGTGGGGGGTCCAAGTTTGAATAGGCATCTGTCAATCTACCTGTCTATCTATTCATGATCTATCATCTGTCTATGTATCTATCTATTTATCCAGGCTTTCCTCTCTTTGCCTGTGTTTACCATATAGGTGTTTGTATAACAGAAATTTGGCAAAGTACGTCCTGCATAAAGATAGATTTCTCGCTTAACCAGGGGCTCAAAATAACAATATTCTGTTTTCTCATTAAATGTCTTTGTGAATGTGTATCAAAACTCTTTATAGAAGTATAAGATGATGAATATGCATACATTTTATTTATCTGGCTCACTACTTAAAAAATATGAGTCGTTCCATAAAAGCTGTGCGTAACCACACACACACACACACACACACACAATGTTCCAAGTGACAGTCGTGAAGTCTTTGTGTTTTTTTTTTCTTTGGCGGTACTGGGGATCGAACTCAGGACCCTGCGCTTGCTAGGCAGGCACTTATTCCACTGAGCTATATCCCCTGCCCCGTGAAGTCCTTGTGCTCAATCTTTGTTTTTTCTTTGCAGCTGTGTGCAAATTAGTATATGTCAATGGCCATGCAGAACGCTACAACATCTGGAGGTTTTATTAAACAATACCAACAGCTACCATTTGATTGCTCTTTCCCAGAGATTAAATAATAATCCTTGCTTTCCCTGGATTAAATAATAGTCCTTCAGACACCTGCTGCAGGAAATCCACCAGAGATGCTGTCCTGTCCATCGGGCACAAAGTAGCATCTTCCAGGCTCTCTTCAACACCCAAAACCATCAGTGTGATTGTGGATGTGTGTGTGCATTTGACAAATACAGAAACAACAAAAAGTAGTGGGTGCTGACTGGTGGAGTATATCCATTCTTCCTTATTTATATGTGAATGTTTCTAAAAATTAAAATATGTCCATTGTATTATAATATGCTCACGGGGGCTGGGGATATAGCTCAATGGCATAAGTGCCTGCCTGGCAAGCACAAGGTCCTGAGTTTGAGTCCCAGTACCAATATATATATATATATATATATATATATATATATATAATATGCTCATGATTTTTCCCAAGGAATTTAGGTTCCACATGCTCTTTTATTGTACTATACACATGCTTCTGAAGCTCATTTACACAATATGAACAGGTATGCATGATAAGAATGATTTTCAGAGATGAGAATATTGGACACCTATTAAAATGAGTTATCAGGATTCGAATAAGGGGACTACTTATTTCAGTCATTTTCACATATATTTTGTAATCATATATCAAGGAAACCAGGCTACTGGGTTAAATTTCAACTGAAATTGGACACTGTAGTGCAATATTCACGTTAAATAGGAACATAGCTTTAAACTGCCCTGCAGTATGCTATTTCCCAGAGGCCAGCTAGACTCCCCATGTTGAAGGCAGTGCAGGAGTTGATATTAATGCCCATTCACTGAGATAGTTTGTACCTATGTTACTGAAGATGCAGTTCTCAAAGCAGAAAAAATAGTATTATACAAGAGCTGTTCAGAAAGATAAAACCCTGTCCTCTACAATTAAACCTAGTGGATCAATTGCTGGCCAAATGCCTGAGTTTCTTAGATTTGCATACAAGCCACATTGAAGAACTGCAGATTAATGTGCTTCAGGGTACCCATAACTTGGGTTCATTTGTAAAAGCTGATGGTATCACGTTGGATCACAACTCTTTATTCATGTGCATATACAAATTCCCAGCCACTACATGTAGTTTTCAAACCCTTGCCATAAAAACCCCTCTTATATTTCATTTTTTATTATTCCTAAATTCATGAGTGGATCTTCACAGTATTCTTTACAAATGTAACATTAAGCAAAATGGAAGGCAAACAACACAATAAGAATGACTAATTGAATGAAGACAGAGTGAATGTCAGTGGTGAATGTCAAGGCTAAGAAAAGAATTTTCCATGATAAAATGTTTGAAAGTCCTTTCTAGAGTATAAACCAAGGTGTTATAGCTTAAACAGTATGTACAGGAAAAGTTGAATTCATATTCCTCTGCCTACCATGTTGCCCTTTAGATATTAGAAATAGTATTAATCAGTAGTCAATATGCCATTTAGATGTGTTTTCACATATAGTTAGTGAGTTAAACTTGGCTTTCCAAGGGGAGTTAATTACTTCCACACAACAGAACTATGTCATGAAGCAAGTTGCTAGAAGAGGATTAGGAATGTGCCCTTCCCTTGCTTTGCTTCCATAGTTGCAATGTATCATCAAGTCCATGTTCACAGGAACTAGACAGGGAGAAGACAGCCTAAGGTCCACATATCCTATGAATCAGAAAAGCTTTAAAACCCTCCAAGAGCCTTGGCGTGGGGCCCATTACCACATGAAGCTGAAGCCATGATGATGGAAGCTGGTGAAAGAGATAGTGGCCAGAATCACCTTCAGGTCAGCCTGTCAGAGACGTCTGAGTAGCCAGTCTACAGTTGCCACAAATGATGTTTACAAAACCCAGTACATTTTTGGATCAATGATTCTATAATCAATCGATGGCATTTATTTTGATGGACATCTGTTGCCAGCACCATCCTGAAGGAAGCCAGCTGGCTTCACTCTCCTTAACCGTTTAAAGTTGAACATCTTTCTATAGGTCTCTGGCCTGTGATGACTTCAGTAATGAGTTTAATACATACAACAGAAAGGCCTTAAGTGTAGTCATTTTCCCCGGTTCCCATCTCCACCAGGATAGACTAATATAAAACAGATGCTTTTGTACTGTTTCCACATTTACCCAGGGAGGTGAACTGCATGGTTTTCCTCAGTGACCTAATCCAGTGTCTATACGCACATGACCTAAAGGACGCTGGCCCAGAACATTGGACCTTGTCAAGCACAGCTCCATCAGCAGCGGGGAGCTGAACTCAACGAACTCTCAAGGTCTCATCTAAGGATATTATCAGATTTGCCTGCTTGTGTAGTCTCAGGACTTGCTTCTATCCACATGAGGTCAATGCTGCCTTGCGCCTATTAATTTTCCTGCCATCTGTGCTGCCAGATGTAGTGCAGACAGAGGAGGATCTCCACCCTCCACCCTCGGGAAGCAAAGGCAACTCCACTCAACAGCTCTACCTCTGCCTCGGGACTGTTTTTCCTTTGTTGCAGTATGTCTGTGTTTGCCTTTCCCGAAAGTATATGCCCTTGTGCACAACAGAGTTGAAAATAACCATCCACTTGGTGCAGTGATGATTTATCCCACATGGATTACAACGCATATTTCTTTCATTTTTCTATTTAGGAAATATTTTGGAACTTTTTTGTTAGCTACATTACAGATTAGTACTTAGGAATGATTGTTCAAGGATAATTGAGAGAAGACTCTGTCAGGGCGGGAATTGAAGTTAGCAAGAGGCAACGAAAGTCTGGGGCTTGAGCTTCTTAAACGACAAGGGTCTGCTCCAGTGCCTGGGCCAAGTTTGTAAATTGCCCCCGGAATATGCAGTTGACCAAGACAAGAAGCAGTTTCCTTGTGGCACAAATTTGCCTTCATCTGGACTACTTCTGGCTCTAAAAGTTACTCTGTCATTCTATATTCATAACATGATGGGAAAATGTATTTTTAGCACAGTCACTATGGACCAAATATGGCCACCCGGTACCAAATATGGCCACCCAGGTGTCTTATGTGTTGCTTCCGATCCAGCAGTCGAGCCCCCAGGGAGGAAAGGGTGTTCTCGCTTCTGTGCCACACAGAGCTACAAACAGAGCTTTGGGGCAACTCTGCCCTGTCTTCCAGTTGGTGTTGCCATGTGCTGGGTCTGTTAATATCCCAGTTACCTTTAGGCTGATGTTCACGAATCCCATCAACCAAGTTGAACTTTGTGTTTACTGAGTGGAAAAATCACCTGTTATGTGAGTGATGGCAAGTTAGGTATAAATCATGGCAAAAATACCCCTAATGTGCACAAAGATGAGACAGTAGGGAGTGATAATAAAATACTACTAGCGATATTAATGATAATCATGGCTTATTAGTTTAGACCATCCAGTCTTCCTTTCACTGACTTTTTGAATGTTTGTAAGCCACTTAGCTTACCAGGAACTTCATTAATTTAAATCTAGGCAATTAAGCAATAAGAAGATCAGTTTCAACCTATGAAGTTTTCCTTTGTGATCAAATTTTGCATATTTTAATATAAATACTTTTAAATGCAGTTTTTAAAAAGTTACTTAAAAATATTCTGGAAAAATGTATTGATAATTTGGGCAGCAAAAGCAAGTTCAACATGATCGTCCAATTTCTGACTACTTCTGAAATCGGGATCCTCAGGGTAAAAGATCAGATTGAATATTTGAAAAGCACAGCCAAGTGAAAGGAAATTACAAACTTATCATCTTAGGTTCTGACCACCCAGTAGCAGTTGGTCATATGGCACAAATTTCAATCCATGGCTTATCAATGTGCAGCTATGCCTGTGGCTTTACAATGCATGGTAGTTCTCAATTTAAATTTAATTTTAAAATTAACTCCTAGATCACTGGGGATGTTGAAAACTGAAGCTCATAAATATTCACAGGAGTTAGTTATCTGTACTGTTCTAAGTTGAAATGACTTTGCACCATATACATATGCAGAAGTGATTTCCATATCTTTTATATACTATATGTATTATGTGTAGTTTTATACATTATATATTTCAGTTGAGCATCAGTATAGTATAACTTAAATCTTTTATAGCAAATCTGTCATTACAAAAGGTACAGGCCCAGCAATGGATCTGATATGCATTTCATATATACAGCTCTATATCAAGTCCAATTAAATTTTTATACCTAGCTGAACTATTATAATCAAGTTGCCTATGCAAACCTCCAGGTAAAATATTAAAAAAAATCCTCAGGGAAATTACTTCTCTTAAAATGGAAAGTCAAATAACAGTGAATCACACAATGGGTTCATTAGAGGAAGCATGGGAATAACTTTTGTTCTGGGGGTTACTAGAGCATCCCTAACTATTTGATGAGTTATATCCAGTGTCATCATCCTACAGGTACTGGGAGAACACATCGGCCTGTCGGCCAGCTTGAAAAGCAAGCTAACATTTCTTTGCAGCACACATTGGTGGGTGTGGGCACTGGAGGACAGACCATCTCTCGGACTAATATATGCTTCTGTTTATGTCTACCCTTCAGATAGAAATGAAATATGAGATTGCCTCAGTTTACCTTTAAGTCATCATTTACCTGTCATAAAATTGCTCCTCGTATTCTGTTCTCATGGTTTCTGGTAAATTAATGAACATTAAACAAAGACAATTCTGGTTAACAGTAAGTACAATAACTGAAGCTATTTCCTTCTTAGAAACTTGCAAAATATTCTTGCTATGGCTTTACCAAGGAGAACTCTAAAGTTTTAATTTTATTGAAAATTAAAATATTAAAACAAGAGGCAATAAATGCAAACATCCAAGTTTATATTTCCAATGGCCACTGTGGTACTGTAAAAAACAATTCTGTACTTTTAGTCAAAGAGTTCATTGTCACCACCGAGCTGTACTACCTACTGTATGATCATAAGGCACCAAATAGCATTTTATGAACATTTTTTCCTCTACAGTAAATAAAATAGAGATAACTTCTTTCAGATGTGCTTGAAGACTCAAATGCAGGACCTGAAAAAACACTCACAGTACTCTGTGAACCATTTAAGAAGCACTTACGAAAATCAGGTGCATCTGAATCTGTATACTAATTCAGACATCTTTCACAATTGCTCAGGCATTGTATTCGTCTTCAGTTATCTAACTGTGCCTTTGACATGTATCTAAAACTGACGTTCTGTCACATGTAAGGACTTTAAATTGTGGATTCGTTGTACCTAATAATCATGCTTTCTTCTTCACAATACAGTGGACTAAAGGATATTCCTGGAACACAAACAGAGTAGCTTCATTAGATCAGATGCACGTGATCAGTGGATTATGGTCAGAAAGAAACTTTTGTCAAAGACAAAGGATTTGTTACCATCTCATTGAATCTCAGGAGCACTGGTGAGAGAGAATGAAGTTAGTTCTGCTTGTATATGAGATTACAGTGTCTAATTGAGGTTGGCAAGTCCATTTTGTATAATTATGCTTTTTTTATGGTTGAATTAATTGTTTATAGATAAAACTTGACATCTATTGAAATGCTTATATAAGACTGAGATTAAAACTGAGATATTTCTCTAATTTGCATCAGGCTAATTGGTTTTGAAAAATAATTTAGACTTAAATCATTGTTGTAAATGTTTTTGAATACAAAACACGCACATAATATAAGGAGCTAGATTCAAATAATGGTCAGTTAAATAAAACGACTGCTATATTCAATACAGTAAATAATCAGAGTATTAGTACAGCAAGTCATTAGTGACTTGAGAAGTAGAACTAAGTTTTCATATCACTGCAACAAAGACAGTTAAGGCTAAAACATCTGTAACCATTAGAGGTTTGCAGATATCAACTAATTTTTAATATATATACCTAATACAATTGCAAGAGAACTAAATGGAAAAAAATGAAAGAGAAGCTACAAAGATATACCCAACAATCCACTGGAAAGTAAGAAGGAATAGAGAATTTTCAATGGAAGTGACTATGTGTACCACAGAAGGTGAGAAAAAAGATAAACCATTTCAGAATTTCACACTAATGTCGGAAAATAGCCACTATACATAGGATAGGTTTTAAAATTATGAGGTACAGACCTGCAGTTGAAGAAAGTTACTGATGGAAACAGTAGAAACCAGAAAGGTAATAGCAGCACAATTGACAAGAGCCAAGAGGTGGAAGTAAACTGTGTGCCTGTGCACGGGTGAACGAATATACAAAATATGCTATTTACATGGTACAACATGAGCTTGGCTTGGGGACATTATGTTAGGTGAAATGAACAAGGTATAAAAAGGCAAGCATTCTGTAATTTTACATACTGGAATCATCTAAAGTAATTAAATTTACAGAAATGGAAAGAGAGAGGTGGTACCAAGACTGAAGGAAGAGAAAAGGCAGTGGTTTAATGGGTATAAGGTTTCAGATAAGAAAATCCTTAAGCTCACCTTAAAGATGCAAAAGCATTTCACAATGCTTAGCTTAAATGGATATATACTTAATAACATTTTAACCAATTCCTTTTGAAAAGGATAGAGACAGTGATTAATAACTTGAAGAGGTAAGATAAAATAACTGTTAATATTATACTTTAAAAAATCAGAGTTATGTAGAATAAAACTAGTTAGCAGGAACAGTTTAATACAAAAACATCTTTGCCAAGAGAATTGTTAAATTATGTTTGTTTAAACAAGAAAAATGAATTCAAACAATAATAAAATTATACAAATAAATTTTAATAATTTATTAATAATAATTTTAATAATAAAATTACACAAAATACAGAAATAATAGGGCATTGCTAAAAGTTCACTATTGATTTTCACACTAAAACTAAAACCGTAAAAGAGGACACAGTTGTACTGCATGTAGGAATAAACTCAGAGATAATGGAAAACTTTTGAACTCAAAAATTAAAGTTGGTGTGATGTTAAGAATTTGAGCCAGTCATAAGAAATAGTTAACTTTTGTAGGAAAGAATGAAAATAGATACATTCTTCTTATATCAAGGAATACATTCTTGGTGACTTGGTGTTCAGATCCTTTGAGTTCCTCTTTTTAGATCTTCATAAAACATGTAGTTTATTAAAACTATCATGATGCCACTGTGCTGCAGAACCCCAGGACTTCCTCCATCTGCCTGAGCTTGGTTGCCCCTTATTGCACTCTGAGGTCTTGGCCCTGGTTCCCTCAGCTGGCCCCAATCACCGTCCTCCCCTGGAGCATGAAGAACTGATGAGCAGAAAGCCATGCCGATGACTTTGGGTTGAAACAAGCCCATTATAAAAGTTTTTAAAGTAAATATACATTGATTAGTCTCAACAACAGAGATTATCATTTTAGGTATGAAAACAGACAAAAAACACTAAAAACTAAGTACAACTGGAAATTTGTGTAAAAGAATGTAAAATACAAATCATTATAATAATATTAGCATAAAAAAGAAAGCCTTACCATGGTAAGCAGGACAGATACATTAATAAAGTGAATAATCTATACAAATGTGTAGCATGGCTACTTTAAAAACTTACAAAAATAAACTGGCACAGTGTAAGGCAGTTCAATAAATTCAAGGTTATAATAAAATATTTCAACATGTTGATAGAAAAAAGGAGTAGAAAGAAAATATTAATGAAAATATTAAAATATATAAATAAAAATTTTTCCTACAATTTGATCTAGGATATTTGCATTGAAGTCTACATGGAAAGATGTAAAAATATAATTTATTTTGAATTCAAAAGAAACAGTTATAAAACTGTATATAATCATAAATGTTTCAAAAATCAAAAATTTATTTTTTACAGACCATAAATAAATACATTTGAAAACCATAATTTAAATATATTAAAATATTATATTTATTTTTAATAAAATATTTAAACAAGTAATCAAATTTTCATATGCTAAAAACTCAGAAATGAACTTCAAAGTAAAGTTTTTTATAATAAGGAAAATTTTACAAAGTGTAGGGAAATATCAGATATACAGAAGGAAATGTTAGCCTTAAATGTTTGCATCTGGCTAGAAAAAATATAGAAAATAAATGGATTAAATATTTTTCAAGACATTTTTAAAAGGCAAAGCGTACTCTCAAAGAAATCATCATCCAGGAAGAAGAGATGGGCAAGAGTGCGGGCGCTAAAGGCAATGAAGCAGTAAAGCAGAAATCAAGAAGCTGGTATTTTGTTAATGCTTAAGGAAACCTGTGAACCTTGGGAAGATTGTTCTTGCAAGTGAAAAGGTGTAAGTGCCTAATCTCATTGCAAGGATTAATTGTAATGGCAAGTAAAGTAAAGATTTTGGCAAGTCTTTAAATAAAGCAATCAATTCTAAGTATGCATTTGAAATTTCAAATGTAATAGTCTTACAGAAAGTATAATTTATCAATGTAATACAAGCGTGATTCTGATTAAATTTCGAATCTATCTTCCATGTTTTTGTTCTCTGTAAGAAATTTTAGGCATAGACTTTTAAGTGTCAGGTTAAGAGAATCTGTTTAGTTTCAGGCTTTTTCAAAATAAATGCTCTGTTTAATCACTAAAAGCCACAGATATTTTCATAAGATTATGCAGCATACCACTATTAAGTCATGTTATGTGCCCTTTATTGCTTTGAGATCCTATAGCCATAGAATTTTAGACCAATCTCCCTTTTAAACATGATATTAACAAGTTTCATTTAACCTTATAATAGAGAGCAAATAAAACAGATTCTGGAAATGCAAAAATGAATTGACATCAATAAATGTACTAAATATTTAGTAATCTATTTAATATATAATATATTCAGTAATACACTTAATAAAATTATTAAAATTTAACTTTCTCTTGCATAAAAATTAATTTAAAATTTAAACAATATGAAAAAAGTAAAAATTTTAATCTGATACAAATAGCCTGTTTTAAAGCCACCATGTGGCAGGTCAGCTTAATTAGTTCCATTTGATCTGGATTAAAAGACACCCGGAGGGGCTGATTGGATCATCGTAGTGCTGTAACCATCAATAGATTAATCCAATGATGTTCATAGCTGAATATGCTGGTAGGAGGTGGGGCCAGTTGGAGGTTGGCAATTAGTGATTTTCAGGTCTGTTTCCTTCTTGCTCTTTGCCCCTGGGCTCTACTGCTCAGCGACTGTGAAGTGAGTGGCTTTTCCCCACCATGCCATTCTGTTCTGACGCTTCTGTGCTGGAGCCAGCCAGCCATGGACTGGGAACTAAAACCATAAGCCTAACAAAGCTCTCTGCCTTTAGGTTATGGTAATCAAGTATCCCAGTAAAGAGAAGGCTGGACAGTAGAAACTATATTTTATAATTCTCATTTAAACTTCACAAGCCTTACAGGTTTTTCTCTCTTTGTTTAAATGAGGGTAGTTTTTTAAAATTTGTGTCTAACATACATCCAAATATTTAACCAATGTAGCAAGATATGATGAAAAACTCCAACTCGTCAATAAAAAAAAAAAACATAAAATACCAAAGAAATAAAAACAGGTCTTTTCTGCCAAAAATAGGATTGTTTAAATTTAGGTACTGAACAGTGCATTCAAGTAAAGCAAAATTTAATGGATTTTTTTCAACACT
Organism: Dinomys branickii; assembly: GCA_004027595.1. Taxonomy (NCBI): domain Eukaryota; kingdom Metazoa; phylum Chordata; class Mammalia; order Rodentia; family Dinomyidae; genus Dinomys; species Dinomys branickii. Next base: position 110,356 of record PVLD010002288.1, read on the forward strand.
CATGTTCACACAAAAAATAGAAAATATAATATGAAAGAAAAGCATAGATTTGTCTTAGTAACTAAACATCTAAGATAGTGAAATTTCTAATATATGAGGACATTTATGAAATTATTATCAAATGTAACTGAGACAAATTGAGAAGATATAATTGGAAATATAACATACATATAAATATGTCTTTTTGCAAACTTAATGTATACATTTACTATCACCTAACATTTTTAAAGCTAAACCTGAGATCTTGATCTAAAAATATATGAAAATCTAAAGGGTTGAAAATACAATCAACCCATGTGTACTCAATTTGATTTGTATTTAAATTTGTGGAAGGTCAATAAGGCACATGGGTATAGGCAGCCTATACAATTTTCTTATTAAATGTGAACTTCCAAAATTTAGAGATACCTATTTCAAAAATATATCCCAAGATAACCACGAAATTTAGATTAGCAAATATTTGTAGGGGCAGAATAAGAAGAATAAGAGGGTGTTGGGGAGGGAACCCAAATGTGTCTGCATTTTTATTTTTTTTCATTGGAAATGTCCTCCTACTCATGTGGCTCCATTACAAGGTTTCATAGAGAAATAAGAATGTGGATATATGTTTATTTTAAAATACTATATTCATTATTTTTAAAATAATTTACCTGTATATTTCAACATAACGAAAAATAATTTAGGGGGAAGATACTATCACAAGTTATGAAATAAATGGGGAGTCACTTTTAATTTTGTCAAAACTGAGGAAGACTCTTCAGTGACTAACTTTGGACCTGGTCTTACGCATTTTTAGGTTGCTCTGATCTCAGCAATATTTCCAGGGTCAGCTTTTCATATAAGGAGACTATTTCAGAACAGGCTTCTGTTTTGTTTTATGAAGACATGCACATTTTGAAGTAGGAGCTCCTGGGTGGACATTATTAAACGTGGCACCATGCTTGAATATCAGAGTAGTATTGAACCATGTGCACACCTGCACGCATGATGGCCAAGGCTATATATTTTCATTGCCCCATCCCACCTTCTCTCCAGTCCCCCATAAATGTAAGTAATTCTGGGCTCTGACATCTGGTTCTCAGTAGATGGCTGTCTGGTGAAGTGGTACTTGGAGATTTGGAGAGGAGACTATGTGCAAATGGTCCCTTCAGTTATGTATTTACAGTTCATCAGAATAAGACTATGGGAGTAATGAGAGTACCTGTCTGGAACTTACAGGGAACATGAAGATGCTTAGGATTCTTGAGCTTCAAGAACTTGTTTGCAAAAGGACACAGAACACACACGCATCATAATGTAAAGTAGATGATTCTTGAGATAGGGAGTTTCAAATAAACCCATACCAGGAACCCAATCATGAAGGCTTTCCTAACATGGTAAATTCACCTAGTCATTCATGGATAGTGACGAAGTTCAGTCTAACATACGTAAGAGCCTCTTTCTCCTACCTGTCAGAAGAGCATCTATCCATTTTAAGAACCAGTGGCGATTCAGGGGAATACATGCTGTGCCCCGCGGTAGGACAGGACCCTACTGTGCCTGCAAGGGTACACAGAGAGCTGCAGGAAGCCCTGAGCTCCAGGCCAGGTGTGTGCCACGCAGTGTCACTTTTCCTCTAAAGAAGAACACAGGCTCCAGTCTCTAAGTTTTACTGTGGGAACATTTGGGAAAGCTATCTGCGGGTGAAGTAAAAATTCCAGATGTGGAAATAAATACTGTACAAAATCAAGGCTGGGCAGCATGAAGTGGCTCAGTGCTTGGGGACAGATGGCAGCCACAATGGTTTCAGACATTCTGTGGTCAGTAAAATCATCCTGGAAATATTTATAGGGATGAAATATCATCACTCTATCTGTCACGTTATGTTTCTCACTTAAATATTTCCAAGCAAATTTTAATAGCAAGATAAAAATAATTAACCTACACATTCTTTTCGTTGTGCTTTTTTTGTTGTTTTTTTATATGCATGGAAGTCTCTGTTTGGTTTACTTATTCAAAATGTTAAGCATGATCCCAATGCAATGCTGTGTGCCTGAAATCCCAGCACTCTGGGATACTGAGAGAGGAGGACAGGAATCTCCAGTCCAGCCTAGGCAGCTTTGTAAAACCCTGGCTAGACACTTATTTTTTTAAAGGACTGAGGATACAGCTCAGTGCAAGACCCTGGGCTTCATACACAATAAAAAATATAAATCATAAGTTGGGCAACTATTCCAGGCCAATTACTGAGCTGGAAAAATGGCAGTGCAATGGGCCTGCTTTGCAGAAGTGTGGAAGTCCCACACAAACACTAAATATTCTTAATTGAGTTATATATAAATAAAGGAATTGTAAGTAACACTAAAGTACCTGTGGACTGGGCTATACTAGACACCCAGAGTTTTAAAATATTAAGTATGAATTAAACATTATGTGATAATTTGTAGGTGAAAACAGGAAGGACCATAATGCTTAGACTTCATATGTTTCCAGGTTTAATTATTTGTAAACTAAATCCTGGTCTTGATGCTTCTTAGTAGTAATAGTAGTAGCAGTACATTAATTAAACTTGAACTTTCAAATATGGAAATGACTCTGTATGAGCATTTCCATGTGCATACAACCCTGGACTTCTGATGTGTTTTAAAGTCAGTAGATTTTAAAGTAAACTGAATATTTTAAAGTTTATCTATAAATTTTAAATATAAATAATAAATATAAACAATATACATTTAACAATATAAAATAAACTTAAATAAAAACAGTATAAATTTAAATATAAGAGTATCGATTCCTACAACGACTATGAACTAAGTATGAAGTTGATTATATGAATTTTGAACTTGGGAGAAAAGAGAAGGTGTTTCATCTTGTCTTTATAAACAAAAGAATACACTGTCATGTATCTTTAACAATTTGATGTTAGCAATAGTAGCCTTGACACCTCCATAACCCATTGCCCTATGCACACACACAGAAAAGAATAATGCACGGGACTTCTCCTAAAATTCACTGTTAAAGACAAAGTCATAGGTAATTGTGTTTTATTCCCTTTGTGTTGAAGCACAAAGTGACTTTGTGTGTGTTATTTTTACAAATGTGATATCTATTCATGGACCAACTTCGTGCTTTTGATTCTTCCACAGGAAATTCACATCTGAAAGAGAATTCTAGAGAAGAAAGAACAAACCCAATAAATCTGTTAACACATGTTACTCTTCTTATGTACTATGTAGGCAGCCTGTAAAGTTATGCATATAACATAATTATATTATACACTTATATATGTATATTTCCCCATATCTGGTCCTTTTTGTAGCATTTATCATTATCGCAAAGAAGTCCAGAGACATTTGTGCGATCATTTGCATTTTGATGGTAGTAAAGATACGAGCGAAGTCATTTGGAAGCACCCAAACCAAGGGCCCTATACATCAGTCTTCCGTCTTCCTTGTTTTCTGAATGCGGGATGTAGAAGAGGGTAAATTGGAAAGATTCACTGTTTGTACTCACGTCAGGGTGGAGACTCGCAGCAGGTGCAATGCCACCACAGGAAGACACTGTCAGCGAGGAGCACTGTGGAAGGGAGAAAAGACAATGTGAGCCTCAGTTCAGACCCAGGAGATCCTTTGGAACGTGCATAACAATAACAACAGTGTCCTCCATTGAGAAAGAATACAAAGGTTATTGACATGTACGATATAGCTTGCCAAGAAATCTTCAAGGAGAGATGTGGAAAGTATCAGAAGTGTTTTCTGCTGCTGCTGTATCAAGATAGAAGGTACACTGAAGTTAACTCTTCACGAAGGTGCTCTGTACACCAGCTGCAGTGCAATGCTATTCTCTATCTGAAATAATTTTACTTGAGGCTACACATGTGCTAATGAGTACAGTTGAGAGTATTGTAGGTCTCACAGGAAACTCATTTAAGTAGAATGCCCAGTGGATTTATTTTTTGAAAACAGAGATGCAATTCCTTATTTATCTTTGGATCTGGTACTTATTTTTAAACCCAATAAAATACCTTTAAAAATATATATTGTACTCATTTCTGCAGAGGTCTTATTCCTGGAGCCTTTAATCTGTGAAGAGGACTCCAAGGTTGTGATATTACTCATACCATTTCCCAGCATTTAAATCTTCATGCTTACTTCAAAATGAAACCCATAGGAAAGTGGTTATAGTTTTAATAACTACTACAGATCAATGAACCCACAAAATGTATGGTTCACAAGCTAAATTTTAATTACTTCCTTCAAGGGGAAACCAGTGTTTGTTTATATTCTATAGTTTAATTTTTCACTAGGCCTGAAAGTTCTTATCTAATTTATGTAAAATAGCATTCATTACATCGGTAAAGTTATAAAGACACCCATATACATGCTTTCATTTCCATAAGTGGTATACCACAAAGAACAAAATGGCACGTGATTTGTTATAGTACGTAACACCCTACATGACTATATACACGTGTATCTGCAAATATAAATGTAAATATAATTAAAGTGTATGCGATTCAAATATGTTGTTATAGTTTGTGTCCGCATGTCCCCCCAAATCCTCATGCAGTTATGGGATGGCTTTTAGAGTTTATGACTGATCCATGATCCAATGCTGGGATTATGGATGTGAGAGCTATACCCGCCCTAGGGCAGATAGTTTGTATATGTAAGGGAAAGAGGCTGCTTCCCGCCATTCCTCCTTCTTGCACTTGTTGCTTTGCTGTGTGCGGCTGCCATAAACTGTTGCCCTCTGCCGTGTGCCACTCTGCCTCAGAGCCAGCCAAGTATGAACTGAAACCTCCACAAACTGTAAGGTAAATAAACCTTTCCTTCCTTCATTTTGGATGTTGGGTATTTTGTCTCAGCAACAAGAAAAAAGTAACCAAGACATATGTTGACTTATAATATTCACTTAATTTCAGGGAATAATTGTATATTCCATACAATTTATTTATATTTCCTTGAATAAAGAATCCAAATAGGATACATGGTGAATTACTTTCAATTATTTAAAAATTACGTTGAAAGCACATTATTAATTTTGATAGAGTTGCTTCATCTCTTTTTGTGGTTCTGATATTTTTTGTTACTAAAATACACTCAGAAAATTACCTAGGTGTGCTGTTCTCACTATAGAAAGGAGTAAAAAACTTGGAAGGCATAAAATGATCATTGTTGTGCTCCTAGTGGACAGAGGTCTGTGGGTGAGTAGAATGTTATACATTTGTCCACAACTGTGTTAACCTAGCTCGTAATCTATAGTTTGGCTTCTTTCCCCAGTGTTATCTACTCTCTTTGCACACATTCTTGTCCTGTTCCCTCTGCCTGAAATGATGTCACTTCTTTTACATTCAGAGGTCATTTCTAAGCCTTTTCAAATTGAAAACCAGATACTATTACAAATGAAGTATTTGGAAAGGTTTCCCATTGACACACTCATTGCAATTTGCCTCTAAAGAAACTCAGAGGGGGTTTTCAAGGTACAGAACCTGCATATCTGCTCACCACTTCCGTGTTATGTATGGTTTAGATCTCACCCATGCAATATGGGAAAAGAAATAAAAGACATAAACACTGAATAGAATAAAAAACAAGAAAGTCTAATTTTTTCTACAATAGTTCTTTATGTAAAGGAATATGGAATTTATAAAAATTGGTGAATGTAGTAGATGAGTTAACCAAGAGTAAAATATGCAAATTGAATATATGAGCAACTGATTGCAGGTATCCTAGTAGAGACAGTGGAAAATTTAAGGTTTGGATTCCATGTAGCATAAGGTAAAAAGCATTGAACTTTAAATATCCAAAATTTATAGCTATAAAATGATACACATTTAATTCTTCCTAAAACTAAAGAACAGCAAAGAGTGGAGATGAACACTGAATTCAGATTTGGAAATTTAATGACTTTTAAAATGTTATTCTAAACCTACAGGTAGTCTTTTCCTAATACCAGTGAAAGTTCTGATATGGTATTTTGGTATTAATCAGATGATTATAAATTTTATAGGTGAATATGAAGTGATTAGAAAAGCCAAAACAATCTTCAGAAAGGAAAAAGTTGGCTGATGTACCACCTCAGGACTTCAAGTCTTGGAGTATATCAATAATAAATATAAATTTGACATATGGGTAGAAAAGTGAGTGTATTGACCATAGTAGCAAGTTTTTAATAGAATTGCATATATCTTTTGTCTATTTCTTGCTAAAATAGGTGAAAAGGCATTGCAATGGAAAATGGACAATATTTTTAATTAATTGTACTAGTCCTGGAAAAATTCATAGGAAATAAATTATCTGGAAACCCAAATCACACTAGTAATTTATGAAAATTAAAACACAATTACTACATGACAAGAATAAGTACTTAGCAAGAAAGGAGGTTTAGTTTAATGTTCAAAAATGAATTCATGCAAGGAGAAAATCCACATTACATTTTCTGTAGAGGTGGAAAATCTTTCAGAAGATTAAATGCTCATTCATAACTGAAAACTGTAACAAAGAAGTAACAGAAAACATCATCAATTTGATAAAGTTTACACAAATATTAATTTGGGGTGGATATTAGAAGTAAAAGCGAAAGCTACAGAACTTGTTTAAATTTAGAAAACATTACAGAATATTTTATTAACTAGATAGGCAAGATCTTTACATTATTTTCATGATGTGAGACACCAGGTAATTTAATCTGTCCTTGGTTCTCTATGAAATGTCAATTATTTGCTATTGTCTGGCTTTTAAAATTTTCCAGGCATGGTGGAACATGCTTATAATCCCAGCACTTGGGAGGTTGAGGCAGGAATATCGTTGCAAGTTCGAGACAAGCCTGGGCTACAAAGTGAACTCAAGACCAGTCTGAACTGTATAGCAAGATCCTGTCTCAGACACTAACAAACAAAAACTTCAATAACATTCATTTTTAGAGATACTCAAGTGGATCACTTCTTACAATCCATGAACCAATATTGCTACATCATTGACACCTAAAAACTACAGTTTGCATTATATTTTGCTGGTTGTACATTCTATACATTTCAATGGTTGTAAGGGTACTGGTGGTCACCATTAAGGTATTACAGAGTAGCATCACTGCCCTAAAAATCTCCTTTTTATCTGCTTATTCTTCTATCTTCACTAGGAATTCTTGCTATTCGCTCATTTTTGTGTTTTTTGTAGCTGTGGATTTTCCAAAATGTCATATGTCTGTTGAAAGCATAGAATTTGCGGCCATATTAGATTGGCTTCATTCACTTATTCTTATGCATTTAAAGTTCCCTCCTTTTCTTCTTCCTCCTTGAACGTTCTTTTGATTTAATAATGAAATGATCCCACTGTCTATCTTCCTTACAATCTATCTGCTCACCTACAAGAAAGTCCCATAGTTTCCTTGGAGATAAGAAATGAAGCACACTGTAGGTTTATGCACGGACATAAGTTTCCAATTTTTCTTTATAAATATCAAGGAGTATGACTGCTGGTTTACATGATAGGAACATGTCTATTTTTAAAGAAAATCACCAAACTGCTCCCCAAAGTGGAAGCATTTCCAGTGACAGTTGACGAGAGTTTCTGCAGCTTTCCTTTCTCATCAGCATTTGATGTTACAATCCAGCCTACTTCTGGTTGTGGTAGCCAGTGGCATTTCCCTGTTGTGATTTCTATTTCCCTTATGACAGGTGCTGTGAAACACAATACATTTTGGGGAAAATAATCTAAACACCTCAGCAATTTCTGCGCAGGTAGGAGGTCATATTACTTAGATCTGGTAGGAGGTCATGTACGAATTCAACTGCCAGACCGTGTCTGATGACTCAAAGTACTTGTACAAGTAGTCATGCAAAGTGAACGTTTTGTTTTTGGATGAGTATCAAGAACAAAAGAAGCCTAGGATCCATGACAACTCATTTTCCCCAAAAATCATAGAAGCTCTCCAGGGCAGATGGATTCTCTTCTATGCATGCCTCATCTCCCACAGCAACTGAGGTACACAGAAAGCAGTTCATATTAGGTTTTTATATCTCAGAGGCAATGTACAGTGCTAAATTAAGGTGTTGCATGACATGCAAATTTCTGGAGGACAAGAACAAATTCCAATTTGTCCCACACAGACCCACTAGATTTTCAGCATATTCTAGTTATTTCAAGCACTGCATGCAGAAGGGGTCAGAGTTGGGTCAGTCAAGGACATTTGTGGGAATCCTCCTGCATAAAAAGTGAGACAACTTTTTATATAGACATATGCCTTCTGTATTTTCCTTGATGAGATGTCTATTAAATCTTTGGCCTGCTTTTAAAAGATTGTTTTGTTGTTGTTAAAATTTTATTTACATTGACTCTATTGTTTACTGGCATATAGGAGAAGGAGTGAAGTTTTGTGCTAATCTGGTTTCCTACCCCTTTGCTATTTGCTGTACCTGGTGTTCAGCACCAAGGCTAAAACATGTCAAGATAGGCTGTCATCACATTAGTGAATTGCATTGAACTAGATCCCATTTCAAATGTGAGGTTAAATTGGAGTGGTCAGAAGATACTTGTGGCTTGCTGGTCTCAGAGAGACAAGAAACATCCAATTTCTCAACAAAAGTCAGATATATGCTTCATATTTTTATACATTTTAAAATTGAGTTGAGGCTACACAAATTGGGTAAGATTATTTAATCTGAATGGATATTGGAATTTATCAAGTGTTTTTCTGCATGTCTCAATACAATCATGTGACTTTTCCCTGTGTTGTGTTTCTGATAACCTGCATGGAATAATTTTCAGATGTTAAATGAACACAAAATATGTGGACTACATCTTTACTGGGTTGTGTTGTCCATTATTTTTGAATATGGTTGAATTTGATTTGATGTATTTTGTATGTTTGCATCTACATGCATGAGAACTTCAAGAGAAAAATCAGAGAACATAGGAAAATAAATGTGCAATACTAGCAGAGAGTTGAAAATGCTAAGAAAGACAAAAGAAAGGTACCACAGATAAAGGAAGCTGTTATGGTTGATACGTTGTGTCAACTTGGGGAGCCCAGAGGTTTGGCTGAGTGATTCAGCAGGAAGCCAGGGTGCTTACTTTGTATACATCCTGAGCCTGTGGAAGAGGAGGGCATGGAGACTGGGTGAGAGGTACACACCCCCTGGGTGGGGGTAGGCTGTTTACAATGTCAGGGAAGGAAGGAGGCTGCTTGCAGCCATTCTTCCCTTTTGCTCTGGTTGTTTTTGCTGTGCTCTGCTGCCTGAAGTTTGCCCTCTGCGATGTGCCACTCTGCCTCTGAAGCAGCCAAGTATGGACTGAAACCTCCACAAACTGTAAGCTAAATAAACCTTTCCTTTCTTCATTTTGGGAGTTGGGTATTTTGTTTCAGCAACAAATGAAAAGTAACAAAGACAGAATTTGGTACCAGGAGTGGGGTTGTTGCTGTGACTATACCAGACCATGTGGTTCAAGGGCCTTTGGAAATGGCTTGTGGGAAGAGTCTGGAAAGGTTCAGAGACGTCGCCTGAAAGAGATGCGCTGGAAAGCCTTCGACTGTTCTGTCTGGCAGATTCTGGTCAGAGCTCGGAAGACGAGAAGGCTGATAGAAATCCTGCCAGTAAAGATCGGGTTTGGAAGGTTTCTGTTGCTAAGGACTGCGCTGGCTGTTGGACTCGAGATGATGGATGCTATGGCTTGGCAGAAAGTTTGTCTGCATTTTGCTCATGTCCAGAAACTTTGCCTAAAACTGAGATTAAGGGCAACAGCGAACTGATTAATCTGGCAAAAGAAATTTCAAGGCAGTCGAATGTTGGGGCAGTGGCATGGCTTTTGTTGGGGGCTTTTAGCCAGATTTATATTGACAATCAAGAGCCAAGAGCCCAGCAGGATGATTTAAAATGTGAGTTTGGCCAGAAAGGAAGCTCCAGTAAAACTGTGGACTGTAAAGATAAGGCTGAGGAGATCTCTATTGTTGAAAAGGAACAACAGAATGGAAAAGATGGCCTGAGGGCATCACAAGCAACAAGTCTCCACCTTTTGCAGCCTCAAAACTGTAAAGGTGAGAGACCTTGCCTTGAGAAGGAAGCTGAAGTACACCATGTTCCAGAACGGCGGCGGTGGCCATGCCAGGTTCCAGAATGGAGGCGGCATAGAGAATTTGCTCCTCAGAATTGGATTCAGTGTGCCCAGCAATCTAGCCACTTGATCCCCATGGCCAAGAGAGAGAAATGTTTGGCTACTACTCCAGGTGGCAGCAGACCTTGGCATAATCCACGTGGCCCTGGCTTTAGGTGCAAGGAGAATGCAAGAGTTCTGAGGTTAAAGAGGCTTCCACCAAGATTTCAGAAGACCTAGGAGGCCAGGCAGTGTGCCCCTGAAAGGGCAGTGTGTGAAGCTGTGAGTGTGAAGCAAAAGGTGCCCTGGAGACCTCAGAAGTTTAGAAAAGACAGGAGCATGGATCATCTGAGAAAAGCTGCAACTGGGGAGCAAAGCAGACCTAAGAGAGAAGCTGTGGAGGCTGTAACCACCAGAAGTGCCATAGGGATAGGCTCATGCAAGCCCTTTGGAGCTCGCAATGTAAAACATGTTGCTTCAGATGCTGGATGTAGAATTACAGGATACAATGTTAGCCCTGCTGGATTTTGGACTTGCTTTGATCTCAATGCTCTATATTACCCTGTCGGTGGCTTTTGGAATGGTAATGTTTATTTTGTGCCTTTAAATATTTGAAATGTTTAATTTTCATTTGTACAGGGGCAAAATGTTGTGGTTCTAATGCAATATAATGGCTTTCTATCTGGAAACTGGTTTAAGGAAATGTATATGGTTGCCAAGTTGACAAGGGGTGGAATGTTATGGTTGGTACATTGTGTCAACTTGGGGAGTCCAGAGGTTTGGCTGAGTGATTCAGCAGGAAGCCAGGGTGCTTACTTTGTATACATCCTGAGCCTGTGGAAGTGGAGGGCATGGAGGTTATGTGAGAGGTACACGCCCCCTGGGTGGGGGTAGGCTGTTTACAATGTCAGGGAAGGAAGGAGGCTGCTTGCAGCCATTCTTCCCTTTTGCTCTGGTTGTTTTGCTGTGCTCTGCTGCCATGAAATTTGCCCTCTACCATGTGCCACTCTGCCTCTGAAGCAGCCAAGTATGGACTGAAACCTCCACAAACTGTAAGCTAAATAAACCTTTCCTTTCTTCCTTTTTTTTTTTTTTTTTTTTTACCTGTCTTCATTTTGGACATTGGGTATTTTGTCTCAGCAACAAAAGAAACGTAACCAAGACAAATGCCTCCAGGGGGCACACTGTAGACTGAGTGTATCCAAGGAAAGTAGCGCTGAGGTTCAGGATGTGCAGCAGGCATTTTAAGTTCATGATCTGTTAGCGCTGGCATCTCCAACATATTAGAAGTTGGTTCTAGTGCTCGCTTTGTCACTTCAGACTATTTTTCTTTGCCTTTTGGCCTGCTTGTAATTTTTGTTGAAAATTTGTGGTGCATCATAGAAGAGAACCAATTAGGACCTTAGTATGAGATTCATCTTAACCTGGCTGAGAGTGATTATGAGTATGAGCTGAGTTTTGAGTATGTCTGGACTTTGGGGTTCAGAGGTTTCAAATTGTTCCAGTGTCTTTTGTCTTTCCTCATACTGCCTTTGGACTCTGTAACAGTTCAAAGTCTCCTGTACAACTCGTTCACCTATAATCCAGCATTTTCTACTAGAGCCTTATCGGTTTCTTAGTAAAATAAGGGAGAGGAGAAGATTTCCATAACTGCATGAGTAAGTTCTTGTCTTGGAGTTTGTTTCAGATTCTTACTGTGTGTCCTTCAAAAGTACTTGTTAGGTTTTTTCCTTGTTTGTCATTTCTTTCCCTAGCTATGTCAGAGAACCAGATATGGTAGGGGGCGGGGTATCCCTTTCCCTACAAGGAAGGACACAGGTGAAATCCTTCCTTGTGCAGAGCAGGATTTCTCTATGGAGCATGTGCAGGAATAATCTAAAAGTGCTCCTTCCTTTCCCCATCGTTTCTGCAGAGTTAGGAAAAGATCCTCCATGGCTTTTCAGTGTAATAATCTATAAAATTTCCTGGGTAGAAAACCCAAGGGCTTCCACCGGACTCAGCCCATGGAAATGTCTCCCTGCTGTGCATTAACCTTGCTCAGCCTACAGCAGTTTGTCACAGTTGGTATCTCAAAGTTGCTACCAGGTTATGGCTCCAGCATCTTAGTGCTTCAGATAAAGAGACCTTGACTGTGATTCTCAGGATTTATCGGTCTCTTCAGATTCTCGGTAGACAAATTTTTTCTTGGAGGACACTCAATGATCCAAAGAAAGACATCGAATTCATTTTCCTCAGTTATCCTGCAGTCTGATCTTCAGTGTAGTTTTCACAGCTGCTGCCCCATGTGTGGACCAGGCTGTTGGCATCTGAGTTCCACATAGACATGCATTCTCTCACAATATCCCACTCAGAATCCTTTGAAGCTCACCCTCCTTGATATTGATTTTAACCTTCAGTCAAGAAACTAATTCAGCGAGTTGATAACATTCCCTTTGCAAATGAGAGGTAATCTGTGGAGTGCACTTTCAGCACAGAAACATATCCTGGCCCACATCCATTTTTCTCTTATAGTCAACATCCATGAGCGATTTTTCTCAAACCTGTCCTTACAGTGCTCAGCACGATATGGTGCCTGTCAGTTTCCACGCTCTCTGTGCTCAGAGCAATCATCATTCCACTAAAGGGAGAGCCACCTCCCCATGCTGTCTGTGAGCCTTTCTACCTCTCCTATCAGTATGAGTTTGAGCTTAAACATTGTTATATTTCAAGAGCTTTAAAATCCATTACTTCTTATTTGTGAAGCCTGCCTTGTTCTCTGTTCAGCCGGTGAAGGCCCTTGCAGCTAGCACTCATTTCTATTTTTGACATCTCTCTATCAATTTTTTGGTCCTTCCACATTTTCTTTCACTGAGAGGTATCTCAAGAATATTCTGTGTCATTCTCAATTTAATCTTAAAACGGGAGGGTGTGTCTTCAGGAGAACACATTATGTTCAGTGGGGAAGTGTTAAGAATCGAGAGCTGCGTACTCTGTCTTTGCGATCCTTGATGTGGGGATGACTTTTCTTTTAAAGTCCTGGGGACTCACTTTAGATGGGGTGTGCACTGTATTTATTTCCTGTGCTTACTTTAAAAATTTCTACAAACTGTCATCAAACCAATCGCAACTATCCCTTCACAGTTCTGGAAGACAGAGAAGTCCAAACTCGCAGCCAACGGGGCGACACAAACAGAATTATGCTGCTGACATGACTCCACTCTGCCTCTATATTCACAGGTCTGCGTCTCAGAACTTCCTGTTGGTCTCTTTCAAGAAAACATGAAACTGTGACCTCTGAGGGGAATCGAGGATGAGTGAGTACTTCCTCTGACAGGAAAGGTGACCCCCCTTTCTTGCCCTGTGGCTAATTCCCACAGGGGACCAGAAATTCGGAGGTGACTTCATTTTTGGAACACTATTTTCATGCCTAAACAATAGTCATGACTTCATGCTGATATTTCTAAATGCAAATAAATGCATTCCAATTCTTAGGAAGCTGACATCCAAAGTTCTTTTTCCACAAAATTTTCTCCTGGTTTTTATATTAATGGTGAGATCAGATAATAATAGCTGCAAATAGATATTATAAATTCTAATCAATTTAAATTTATGTATCTAGAGAGTAATAGAGATTTTTGGTGTAAGCCTATAGTATGTGTTATACTGATGGCATGTTCATAGCAGACACAGTGCATCCCACCATCAATACATATTCAACAGTGCAGCAGAGGAGATGAGCCAAGTGCCCTTTAGGTGGAAGACGATCTCTGTGGTAAAATAACTTCCATACTTTCCAGAATAGATTTGGTTGATGTTGAGACTTATTTGTGACCCTGTTATATAATACAGCATGCTGCATTTTAATGTATAATACAATAAATATTGAGATGCATGGAAAGAACTCTGTGTACTGCAACTCAAAAAAAATGCATCCAAGTTATACCAAATACATAGCACTGACGGTAACGATGTATAAACGCAGGAGCTGTGAGGGTAGGAAGAAAATGTGCAGACCCCTGTAACTGCACCCTGCTGTTTCCTAGGATGGCACCACATATGGTGTTCAGTGAAACAGCCCTGCAGCATACGGCTGTGGTCCATGCCCTGGGGCATTCTCCATGGGTAGATTACAGTGGTGCGGTACAGCAAGCATGAAAAGAATTGTGTTCTTTTATTTGTGAGCCAAACAGACCTACAGTAAAACAATAAATAATTTCCTACAAAATTTTATTAAAAAGGTAGCATTGTGGAGCTTTGCTTTATAAAGTTGAACATGAAAAACTAAAGAAGAAAGTGCAAAACAAATGATTTCTTTCACTTGGAGATATTTATGGCACACTCTCTTGAGTGCAAGAATATCTTGGCACTGAACTCTATTAAAATGCAGAGAACAAAGAAAGGTGTTGGTTGATGTTAAAAACGTGCAAAGTATGTGAACAAGTTGATATTTTCTGTATGACAGGCAGAAATGAAAATTGGAGCTGATAGTATTTAGATATTTTTAATAATAATTTTGTGTTACCACATGTTATAGTGGCAAAGTTGGAACTGTCAGAATAGAAACTTTCTGATTTTTATTTATCAAGTGATAGATCCATGCTGTTAAATTATGTTAATGTTTTAATGTTATGCTCTGTTATGTATAATTTGCAGCTTTCTTGGCAAAATCTACATTAATGCACACCTCTCCATTAGATCATTTCCAATCTAAGAATTCTGAAAGTGTGACATATTACTTATTATTTCATGTGCCAAATCAGATTATTTCATGAGAAATTGCACACTGGGCATCTTGCAGAAGCCCTAATGAATCATCAGTCTATTTTTTAACCATTAAAAACGCACTTAGATTCATGTACCTTCAATATGCCCACTGTTCATGTGAACAGAAACAAGGTATGAATGCGGTTTCATACACTGTGTATTGCACTGATTAAGACATTTCCTCACACTTATCCATCCTCACACAAAATGTGTGTCTGTTCACCTCACGTGCATGTTAGAAGCAGAAAGGTACGTTTTATAATGAGAGTTGACACATTTAAGTCAGAAGGGCCTTTTAGGTTTTTAAATTACATCTTGAGAAGCATCAACTTTTATGGAGTGCTGCACTTGATGAGAATTCTACTTTGTTACTGTTTCTACATTAATTTTGATGAGAAATCAACAGTAAATAATATAGGGGTTATTATTTATGGTTGGCTAAAATGACAACAAAATACCTCAATATTAATTCATCACATTGTAAATTATAGTACCAGCTTATAATAGAATTAACTAAGAGCCAAGCAAAATAATGTAATATATTGTATAATCCTGCAAATCTATAAAAAGGATAATGAGAAGATATGTATTACATTGCAATCATGAATGTGAATGCTGTTCATAATCACTAAATCTTTCATCTTTTTGTATTTATGCAAAATGGATATGGGAGCAGAAAATAGATCACTTTAATAGGTGAAAAAATTAGAAGATAAATCAAGAGAGTGGTATACTACGCATAGTGGTTCAGTCAATTATTTGGACTTGTAAAATAAGTATAATAATAATATAGTCATAAACTTTTTAATTCCAAAATTATAGCCATGAATTTTCAGAAAATTCTTGTACTTCTCATATATAAGAGATAAAAAGCAACTTTTCTGTTTTCTATATTCTACATGCAGAAAAAGGTCACACAGAAATAATGCAAGTTGGAGACAGAACGGTAAATATAGAGACACACTGAAGCAGGTTTTTGGGGAGGCCGGGGAGGTACAAAGTAGTAATACATTTTTAAATACTCTAAATTCTTTGGTAGATCTGCTTTGGGCTAAAATATCTGTTTCTGTGAGTCTAGCTTTTTGAGTTCCTTCAGGAACTCCATTGATAATAATAATAACTATTAACTGATTGTTGTGGTTTTTAAGTTTCTAAATCCAAACTTGCCATGTCCTTTATCCACTGCCTTATGAAACTAATGTTGGCATTAGTCACATTCATCTGTAGTAGGAAAAGATTTCCAGACTCTAGAAAAATCGACCATTCACTGAATTGTTCTTTTGCCTGCTGTCATGGTCAGTACTACACATATGTGAGCTCTGTGGAAGCCTCTAACTTCTTCCCAGAGGCCTGTGAGTTTCAGGAGTGATACCTGTCATTGATGTAATAATAATGAGGTGCGGAAGGTTAAAGTAACTCAGAGCCTCAGAGGTAGACCTGGGCTTCCCATCCAGATCACCAACCACTTTTTTCCGTTATGTGAGCACTTTGAGATTTGTGCTGTCATCGGAAGTTTCTCAAGGCACTCTGGAGTTGGGGGCAGGAGACATGGCTGGACCTTTGACCTCTGATCTCACCAAATATGCTTTCACTTTGCTTATTATAGGCACAGAGTTTTTATAGCTTAAAAATGCCAAACCCCAAGCAAGTATAACAGAGAGATCTGCAATGTAGTCAGTGGATTTTAGGTGATCATAATGCTGTTGCTGTAGTTTCCTCAGCTGTAGCAGATGTTCTGCTCTGCTGTGGGATGTGCAGTTAGGGGAGGCCATGTGTATGTGGGGCAAGGATCATAGCAGTTATCTCTGTTTCAGCTCTGTTTCACTGTGACCTTAAAATAGCTTTCATGGGAAAGCATAACAATATGAGAAGCTAACACAGAAGGAACAGTCTCAACAGGTATTTTTTGTGTCCAAAACACTTTGGGCAATGAATGTGGGATGTGGGAGCAAGACCCACTCTTTGTGTCTCCCCACCACGCTGGCTTCAGTTAAACGACTAGCATGAGAATGTTTCTTGAGATCCTATTTGGTTTCTTGCACTACAAAATGATGCCCAAAAGAAGGACCTTAGACATCCTTTTCAAATACTTTGGAATGTTTTTATTAAAGGAAAGTTACACATTGGTCATTAAATGTTTTTAACCTTTTCTCTCCAGTTTTAGTGCGATCACATTCTTCTTTAGATGAAGGAGGTTCATTTTAAAAAATTGAACTTCCCTCTTCCTACTCTGCATGGGTAGGGTATAACCTGCCTTCATAAATTCCATTTTCTCATCTTCTAATGATTTTTACTAATTTTGCATTTATTATGATAAATTGGTCACATTATTTTTGAAGAAATTGAAATCATAATATCCAGTTCATAACTTCTATAAGAATCTTACCACCAAAATACCTGAGGAAATCAATGAATATAGCATCATAATGATCTACATCATTTAAAGTAGTTGTGTTATCAAGCTGAGATAACAAATAAAGCAACTTCTAAGAACTGTAATGGAAATAGAAGTAACAAGATCACTAGATGTAAGACACATACTTTATACTCTCACTTCTATGTGAAATTGGAAATAACCAACTGATGAATTTGCAAGTAGAATGGTGCTTGCTAGGGGCTGTGGAGTGGGTTAGGGGTGGAGATGTGAGGATGGTAATCAAAGGGTGCTCACTCACAAGATGAATAAATTCTGGAGGTGTAATGTACAGCCTGGTGAATATAGTTAATAGTTCTGGATATATGTTTGAAATTTCAGAATAGCTCTTAAGATTTCTTATTCAGCACATGTTCATAAACACACACCATGACTGCATGGGGGGCAGGATGTGTTAACTAATTTAATTGTAATAATTATTATATGACCTATAGATACATAAAATCAAAATTTTCTATATTTTTTAAAAAGTTGTATACTTAGATTTAGACCAGGATCAAAGATCAGATATTCAAATAGTTTTAAAATCTCCACATCCATTTGAATACTTGAACATTTGTATAGAAGGGCTGTCAGCACCTTGAATAGACCTTTGGTTTATAAAAATAACTTCAAAGAAAACAAAAGTTAAATCCCATGATACTAAGTTGAGTTCTTCTGGATTGTTGCATATTTTACTATAATAAAGCAAAGCGATTATTTACTAAGGAGTAAGATTTTAAAATCTAGATATGATAATTATGGTCTCAACAATTCAAAAGATGAAGTCACTATAAAATTTTATGAGGGCAAGTAGTTTACACATTGTCTTAGATACTTTTGTTGTTGCCGAAACAATGTAGCTGATATTTAAAGTGAAGGAAACAAAGGTTTACTTAGCTCACAGTTTGTAGAGGTTTCAATGCATACCCAGCTGGTCCCGAGGCAGGGTGGCATGGCAGACAGGCACTGCAGAGGAGAAATAGTTCATGGTGAGCAGAAGACCTCAGAGTAAGCAAGGAAATCACCACTCATTCTGTCCCTTATATCCTATCCAGGGTACTAGCCCTTATGAGTAGTACTTATACCCTTAATCCTAGTGCCCTTGATTTTAGCATTGCACCATGAATCAACTGCAGCATCTCACATGCCATGTCCAGTCACCTCTCAAAAACACCCACCTCTGCCACCTCTGACTGCATGAGGAGGGACATCTAGACACAGCCATACCACAAATGCTATTAGAATTGGTCTCTTCACAGGAGAGCAAATCCAGGGAACATGGCTATTGTGTTGGCATCAAGAAGGTGAATAGAAACGCTCTGAAAATATTATTACAACTTATCATCTCAAAGACATCCACAAATACTTCTTTCTTCATCTTCTTTACATCTGCGAAGATTCCTCTACTTGGACATTAGTGATATTTGTGGCCTATGTGTGGGTGATAAATGTGTTTTATGAGCCTAAGGTAAATATTAATAAAAACATACTTGCCTCAGTATCGCATCTGAAATGTGCTCCAGCCCGTGACAATGATTTAGCCTGCATTCTCCATACAGGATGTCCAGTTCATCAACGTGACTGTGAGCTCCACCTTCAACATATGTCCAGAACCTGACTGTGCAGCCCTGTCCAGACACTGCTTGGAAAAACCATGATTGCTTCTCTTCTCATTTCTTATAATAACTTACTAATTCATCCCTTGTTCCCACCCTTGATCTTCTATTAAGAACCATCAATTACTCAACCAATTGAGAGTGGTTTCTTCAAAAGATAAGTCCAACCTGCCAACTCTCTATGCCAAGCCCTTCTGGCTTTGATGTGAATTTTTTCATACTGAATTGAAAATTCTGCTAGATCTGATTCTTCTTAGCCATCTCTCCAGCTTGAACCTCCTTTCTCTCCTCCTCCCTCTCGCACACCCTAGCCTCTCTCCTTTAGTCCTGAGAGATGTATGGGCTTTTCTTGAAATACACATGCCTTGCTTTATTCAGTTAGGTCCCTGCTGAAGGATCACTTGCACAGGAAGGCCCTCCTCAATTTTCCAGCTAAAAATTCCTCTCCCCTTTTTCCTCAACTCCTCTCCTTTTCCCCTTTTCTCCATCAATCTTAGTACGTCACATATATGAACACACACTCCCACACATGTGTATGTGTCTGTATGTTTATCTCCATACATCTGCACTTATGTTTAATATAAGAGCTATGTGTAGTGTTGGTCTTCCTCATTTAACTTTGACAATCCTAGGAAATGACTTTATAACTTGCAGATGCCAGAGCTCAGATAAAGTACTTAATGATTGGGAAGAATACTTTTCCAGAGACAGGTGTTTTCATGAGATAGCATAAAGCTCCCCCAAACTAAGACAAAAGACATTAATGCGAAAGACAGTAGGGTAAATACGGGGAGGTACTGAAGCGGCTTCTACTATTTTATCTTTGGATATTAGGTGTGAAATCAAAACGGTTGGAATTTAGTTTATTTGTGAGGTCTGAGTGTGCGTAATATCCTACCTGTCTACTCTCAACCCTCTGAGCAAACAAGGTGACAAAAGGAATTCTTATGTAATCCAGAGAGCTAAATAAGGAGAGAAAGCATCTTAATTAGGGAGAATTTATACAACAGAAGTTGAAAGGCAATATCCTGGTCAAGTTTTCCTAAATTTGCAGGAAATGCTTTCTGTGAGCAGAACAAATGAGGTTCCAAATAATATCTAACCATATGATATTGTTAAATATCATAGATATTGAATAAGAAGGAAAAGAGGTATTTTTTGTGCACAACTAATATTGATTGCATAGACAGAAGTTCCTAGAATCTGATTTAAATACAGTAGACTTGTACATGCTATAATTACACTTCTACATTTTCTAATACAAGTAAAATATGAAAAGGAATTCCAAATTAATAAATTTAACAAAATGGAATATTGCTGATGATGTCAAGAGGCACTGAAATACTCCTCAAAGTTTAGACGAGGCGATCCTTAGTAAGCTGTACTGCACAAAGAAAATCTAATTCTGCACTCACAAGGTAGGTCTTATGTGTTGTAAGACGCATGCTGATGAAGACATTGGAAGGAAAAGCTTGTTCTCCTTCGATCCTCGGCTTCTACCTCTCCCCATCACCCAACACCCAAAAAGAGAGGCACAATTTTGGGTGATGCAATCAATCCATCAGTAGGGACTGTGGATCTGCTGAGCACCCTCACACTCTGACGACTCGTATTTCACTCAAGCTTTTAATGTGGTTTCACAGATTTCTCCTTATTCTCATTGACTTTGAACTATTTTCAGATGATTTTCTTCTTAACTTTGTGATCCTCTCATCTGCAAATTCATTTTCCCCTCTTCTCTGTCCACTATACATTCTCAAACTGAAAGCAAGCTCACTCTCACATGCAGAAACACAAATGTTTTAATTTCTGCCTCCACTCTGACCACCATGACCACATAAAAATGGTACAATCACCTTGTTCTTATCTTCTTTCTTCACACTTGGACCAAATAAAAAACAGTACAAACCCAAACACCTCGGCCTCGGATATCTGAATCCTCCATATCTATGCAATGGGATTCCTGAATGAAACCACAGAACTAGGCAACCTGAGGCCACCGACCATGTCACTCCTTATCGCCTGACCCCAGCACAGGCCATCAGCCACTGCTGCGGGAAGCCGGCTCTTCCCTTCTCTAGCAGGTCTTCATAGACATTTGCTTATTCTTCAAATTCCTCATTCACTACAGTTATATATCTTCTTCCAAATGCTGCACAGGAGATATTTTCAGTAAAACATTTTTCACTCTTATCCATAGTTCAACTTTAATTAGGCATCTTCTAGTTTTACTTGTTAAATCTACACCCACAACCATCACTCTCTAAAAGGTCTGTGTCCCTGTGTTTGAAGAAATAGGTTGATTTTGTGAAAAGTCCCCTGTGCTACCTGTGGTCACACACACTGGGTCTCTACCCTTTGGCTCCTCTTCCTCCACATTCCCTCAGGAGAGGAATCAAACAAGACCAAGTGCATACTCTTTGACCAAAGATAATCTTTTCACAGAAAATTGAGATGCTGTTGACTCTTTGAGGCCTTCTTTGGCACAGCAAAACATCTTGTTGTATAGGACTCTTCATCATACATATGGTTTATGTCTTATATCTCTCAGCAAAACCCAACAAAGCCAGAAATTATAGGTCGTCATATTTGTTTGAATTTCATCAGCCTTTACCTGCCAGTGCCCTAGAATCAGAGTGGATGGGGGCATGCGCTCTCCAACACCGCTTTCCGGCCCTGAAATATAAGCCTTATACCTTGGGGACCATCCTCGGGCTTCTCCTGGGGGTTGGACACCTGCTTCAGGGGCTTCAGTTCTCTCAGAGACTTGAGAACCAGCAATAAACTGAAGACGCAAAACTTTATATGCCCATTTCCCAGGTTTCTCAGCTTTGATTCATTTATTCAACAAACCACTGAAATTGTTTCACTAAAGATAGAACATCTAAATATCTGAAGTAAGAGATTAACTTCCCCAAAGCAGGTATTTTTTTAAAGAATAATCCCGTTCACAGCATAGTCAAAAGGCATTTTGCCTGCTCCCTCATACCCGGTGTCTCCAGGGCTTGCACATCTGCAGTGCCCCCGGGGGGTGCGGTGTGGAAGGGCAGAGGAGTGTGCCCAGGTGCCCCTCTGCCCTCTCTGCACTCTTCTGGGCTTTTTCTGTTTTTCCTGTTTGCAGTTCAATTACTACAAATGTGATCAGCCTTCTCACACTATTTAATTTGAAAATCCGAGCTCTTTAGCCAGGCATGGGAGGATGCCTATTATGGCAGCCCTCTTGGACTCTGAGGCAGGAGAAGCACAAATTCCAGCACTGTCTGGGTGATTTAGTGGGACCCTGTATCAAAATAAAATAAAAAAGGAGCTGCAGATGTAGTTCAGTGAGAAGCTATGTTTAATACTCATTCCCATACGAAAATAAATAAATAAGTAACCAAACAAATTCCCCCTCCCCTGTTCCCTCCTCATGCCGTCTTCTGATCCCTATCAGTTTGCCTGACTATATTTAATTGCCTTTCTTCTTCAATAAAATATTGCTTAGTTAAAGCACAAAAATGATTTAAACTGTAGATATAGCATTACGATATGTGATCATAGCCACTGTCATTAGGCTAATATATAGCACCGATGCTAAGTGATAGGTTACAATAGTCAGTTCTGCCCTAAATGAAGTAACTCAGTGCACATAAACAATTAAATGGAACTAAAATTAATGAGAGAAAACACAGCTATTAAAGTGGTAGCTCTGGTGTTTTAATTAAACTTGTGTGGGGTATATTTCATGTTCTTTGAAAGTAAATTTTGTAGAAGACATTTTTACTTCCAAGGCACATTTTGAGTTGGTTTTTCTAAATCCTGCATAAATTTTTTTTTCTGTGATTGTATCAGTTAATGTCACCACTGTAATTGTTTACAGTTTATTAATCAACACTGAACAATTAAAAAGATTTAGGGACTTGTTTCTCATGAACTTATCTTCTCTATAAGAACAAAAAAGCCACTTTTCCTTTAAATAATAATGCGATCTGAAAGAAACTTAAAAAGCATTTTTAATTCCCAATTCTAGACTTCATTAAATTGGAGAATAATGGGAGTAGGAAAAATTCATTTCTTTTATTTTTCTCCTATGAACAAAATGTTACTTTAAAATAAGATACTTTTCCTCATTAGAGATATTCCCTCTTCTCCTCTTTGATTCTCTTTCTTGCGGTTGTTCTTACCTTTCTCACGTGATCCATGGATATCACACGCTCTGACACTCTTTGTTTCCCTCAGAGTAAGAACAATCTGGAAAACTGTGTGACCATAACCAGAGCTCAGGTAGGTCCAGAAATCCTTTGACTGTACATGGCTGCTGTGGATTGGGCTGGCGTTTTCACAAAGGAAACTTTAGAAAAGACAAGAAGACAAGAAGGAACTGGATTTCCAGTGAGTGTTTTCTGGCTGCTCTGAAATCTGCCACATGTGCTTGTGCCATTGCAGGCAGACCCAGCACACTGAGCACATGCAGTGGGCTCATTTGATGAACTTGGGAATAAAGGATAGCGTATCACTACCTCGTACATAAGACATGTCTTGTAACTGCTGTTGCTACTGTCCAGATGAATAAGAATTTCTCTTTGTTATGAACAACTTGCACCAAGTACCCAGGCACTGTCACAAAAAGCACTTTGCTTTTTCATAGTTTCAGATGAAAACTGTACTTAAGTTGCTCTGTGAGTCTTGACTAAAACCTGGACAAGTTATCAGTCTCCTTTCTAGTCTGGGAATGTAGCTGGTCCTCTGACAGTAGAGTCTGGTTTCTTCCAAGACAGATAAAGACATTTATTTTACACTTTGCATCTTTGCAGTACCACACTAAATAGACTGCCCTGGTACTAGTCTTATAATTACATTATCTTTTTCCAGGTAACATGGATGAACGAGGCAATGTGCAAAAAGATATGAAGACATTTATGACAAAGCTGTAAAGGAAAGAATCTTACAGTCTTAGAGGAAAGATCAAGCTTCAACCTGAAATAAAGCCATGTGCAATAAATGCCAACTAACACCTGGCCTTGTTGGACTATGACCCTCTGACAAGTGATAAATCTAAGGGATATAAATCTACTGGATGTAGTATATAGTTTTAAACTGTTAATTGTATACAAATGACTGTCCTACAACAGGAATCTAAGGCTTAATTCAATGTTTTTGATAAATAACTGCTGTCACATAACTCAATTTTGGGTTTTATTTAATAACTTCATGACAGAGAATATATTACCCCTCTATATCTAATTCATGAACTCCTCCTATTCTGTGAGATTTGCTGCATCAGTGGTCCTTTGTGGAGATAAAGACATACTATGCAGATAGCACAGACCAGTTATTGGGGGGAATGTGTAATTAGATGCAGTTGCCAGAAAAGGCACTTGTTATCAGTGCTAGAGCTCTGTGTCTATAATTAACACTGTTTTATTAAAGAGCAAAAAGGAAAAAGCTTACATTCACTCCTTAGTTTTAACTTTTAGCTAGCATCTTTCAGAAGATGAAATCACTGGTTTGTTACATATAAAACAAAATTTATGTAAGAGCACAGGTCTTGAAAAAACATTGCCTTGCAGGAGGGAAGTTTTCGAAATGGATTCTCAAAAGTCTCATAACTTAGCAAACAAAGTTCTCAAGTCTTGCTAAAAAAAATACAAATGTTTCTGCCAAGCAACTCCTATCCTAGCAGGTGGAGAGACTGGAATCTCACGGTGGGGGAGTCCTCAGGCCACTAAGAAAGAACATGGAGCACAGTAAGAAAAGTTGCTGGTGTCTACACAGAAATTATATTATGGTTTAACAATTGTTTTTTCTGCAATATCATGCCATGGGTGAAGAGAAAAACTCAATTTTGAATAAAACTGTGTGACAAATTTTATATAAACAAGAAATAGGAAAGTTTTAATGAAAAATACATGCAAAATGGTAATTTAAGTGCCTTCTATCTAGAAAATCAACTTTCTATTCATTTGCATTGGTGAGAATTAATGAACCAAGCTGAAAGATAGCATCCACACATTTATGTGCCAGAGTTGCACACCTGAGCAACTGGAAGGTATCTGCCTATGTGAGTGCGTCCAACGCCACAGAAATGCAGCAACCTAAGCATGAACTTGCATAGCTTCTCCTTGACTTCCCCTTTTCATTAGCAGTCAGTCTGGTGGACTCTGTCAGCAATGTCAAATCCTCCCAACCTCAGACAGTTTGTTCTTTCTTTGTCCTATACATGCTGTATCAGTCAAGGTTTACTAGAGAAACAAATATAACACAAGGTATACAATATACAAGAAATTACAAGTTCGCTTCCAGCGGTCAGCCACAGTGTTGGATGAGGAAGCTTGCAGAGGGTGTCTGCATGCTGGATATTGAAGAGCCCAGTCCCAGGCCTGGAGCTCACTGCAGTGTCCCTGCAAGTCTATATCAGGAGGCTGATGGGTCTGTGACGGAATGCTGAAGAGTCTATACTGGGAGGTTGGAGTCCCAGGCAGAAGCTGAACAGTCTACACAAGAAGTCAAGAGAAGATCAAGCTGAAGGCGAAGACTGGAGTTCCTCCGAAGAACCAGCAGTCAGTCCTTCCTCATTTCCTTTATTGTATGTAGCCTACCCACCTGGGGGGGTGGTCCTCTGCACTCACACCATCTCCAGGCCTTCCTCTTGTACAAGCTCGGGATGAATACAAAGTAACGACCTTGACCCCCTGCTGAATCACTGAGTTAACCTCCTCGCATGAGTTAAATTTCTCACATGAAACAGTGAATAACACACTAGAGCTGTAAGGGCGTGTCCTTTCTGCCCCGGAATGTAGAACTGCTGAGTCACTTAGTTACGCTTTTAGACTCCTCAAATTGACACAATGCATCAACCATAACACATGCATAGCCATGGTGCTGAATTATACTCGAGCTAAAAATCTTCATTGATAGGATCATGACTATTAATGCACTTCTTTAGCAAAATACAATCTCATGTTTTACAATGTGTGGTCAGCATCTGCTTTGTATATTTTATTTCACTTCTAGGATTTATGGGTTAACTGATGTCGTCCTGTGTGGCTTACCTCATGCATGTGATTGCACATGTAACAAATTGCCCATCTAGAAAAAGGCAAAATGCACATGTACATGTCTGTGTACAGCTGAAAGACTATTGATATAAAACATGCAGGCCACGTAATCCATAAATAGCAATAAAATAAGCAATGCCTTTATTCTAAATTGCATTTAGTATAAAGAATGTCACATAATGCTTCCTATTCCACTTGGTCAAGCTCTTCCTATTCCATTTCCCATATCCAACCAATAGTTGTAAATCAGCTGTGATTTGATAACATGCCATGCTGTTTACAAAATAATGGAAGATGTAGCACACTTTTAAGTTTACTCTAACATGTGTACTTTTCTTTCTGCATCAAATTTTTGAGATGAGACAGTGTATAAAACAAAACTTCAAGCTGCCCTTTGTAGCATCTGCAATGTGTGTTTTATAAACACTCCCGAGACGGTCGGGTTCCTGGGGCCACCAGTGGTGCTTGGGAGAGGTGGTGAGCAGCTCACTACTTCCCCTGTGTGAGGAGAGAGCATGCTAAGTGTTTGGATTGGAAAATTCTTCCAGTAAAAGACAAACTGGGTTTGGAATACAGCTCAGTGGCAGAGCAGTCACAGAGCATGCTTGGGGCTCTGAATTCAGTCCCCTAAGGTGAAAGACACATTGTTGTTAATCCTGTTCAAAAATCTTCCCTCTCACTTCGAACACACTTATACCATTATTTTTGCCACTTTCCAAGAAGTTCTAGGAGTCCTCTTTCCTGAGCGTCTCTAGTGACACTGCCCTGGTGTTCTAAACTGAATCAAAACGTTGACCTTTCATGATCATGTAGACCGTGGGGAGGAGCCAAAAGTCACACAGCACCAGATCCAGGGAATACAGTGGATGAGAATACACTGCAATGTTTTCATTTCACAGATGTGCAACACAGAAAGTTGTCATGATGGAGAACGAAGCTATTTTCCCATTTTTCAAGCATCTTCCTATGAACATAATTTCTGTTGAATTAAAAACAACCTAGACTAACAGCCTCAACAGCACAAATAAAAGAAGAATGCAGTAAAATAACAAAGAAAGTGAGCTTTAAATATTTACCTTTGTTGTGGTATTATTAATTGTAATTTATAAAGCTGTACTAATGGCTGCATTGAAGACCACTTTGAAAAACTACCATGGTCTATTGTAAGCTCCCACAAGTGACCCAGTAGACCTTGGATATGGTTCTAAACTGCCCATTCTTTGGAGATCCTTGAAGTATAAGTCAGATTCACCTTCTCCAGCAGTAATAATTACTCATTCAGAGCTCCAGCTCTGTATACATTACAGTTTTGCAGCACGCTGTCTGTTACCTCAGAGCATGCCGCATCTCTAATCCTGCCCTCATACAACAGGGCCACTTCTTTCAGCGGGCTTTGTCTTCTCTTAGGCCTGACTTACCATGCAAAATGGGAAACACCTGAAAAGTGGCCTCAGGTTGCATTCGATCTGATTTTCCTCTTTCCCGTCCAAGACTATGGAACCCTGGAGGAGAGACTCGTAGCCTTCCAAGTCCCCTTTCTTCATCTCTGAAATGGACGTAATAGCAAGTCCGCAGAGTTGTGGTCACAACTAGTACAGGATACAAAACACTCACACTGAAGAGACACATTTCCTGTACCTCTTTTCAGTCTGCTCCCATGGAACGGGCTCTGTCAAAGGAGGAAGGGCAGGCTAAGGAAGCTTTTTGGAACACTGCCAGCTGGTGCGAACGTAATGAGACACCGAGTGTATTAATACAGGGCTCCTGCTCTTTCGGGCTGTTTACCCTGCTGCACACGCTCTTCCAGTTGTGCTACTTCTGCGTTCCCTGGAGCCAGGCTCCCTCGTAGTTGTTTTCTCTGGTCCTCTGTTCTCTCAGGGGGCCCGATGGTGGGATCTCTGGTGCGCCTGACGAGGCCTTAGTTCTTGATGTGGAGTGTTCCCCAGCCACTGTGCATTGTGCTTCCATGGTAGAATTCTCCGCCCACCTTCCCCCGATCCTACCTTCTCTGCTGTGTCTCTGTTGCTCCTGTTTTCCAAGAGCTTATCCCATCCTGCATTTCAGCCCTGATAGTCACAGACAGGGGCACTTGGTTAAGAAAAGTAATACACAAAGCACTAAAAGAGACGATAGAAAATCTAGTCCCTACTTCCAATTTTGGCAGTGACTTTGAAGAAATCAATAAACTGCTCAGAGCCACTGTTTCCTCAATTGAAAACGAGGCATGCGATTTCTCTAGGGTCTTTCCAGATGCAGTGTTCGATGATTCAGTTATTCTCATTTCACTGTTGCTCTCAGCAACTGCAGGAAGCTAGAAATATGGTCCCTTCCAGCCTGTTGCTTAAGCAACCATAACTGGTAGGAACAAACCCAGCTGCCTAGTTCAATGTTGCCCATGAATTCCGCGATTATAGAAATGGGCAGGGAGAAACCCCGTAGCCTGCCAGGAAGGAAATAAACACATATTTTCCCAAAGGTGGAATAGGAATTACGTTTTACCTGCCAAAAATTTTTTATTTTTCCACGTCAATAAAATCCAATGCTCTGTACAATAAAAATGAGTAGGTAAACATGGTGCAGATTTTTTACATAGTATTTATTAGTTGCGAAGCTGTGAGCAAGACTCGTACCTCTGTGAGGAAAGCTAGGCTGGAGTTTGTTGACAACAATATCCTAAGGGGACGAGATTATACAAGGTCATGATGATAATGGTAAAAATTACATTGACTCTTAAAAAGAAATATTTAATTTTCTTCTGAAATCTTGAAAGAACAAGTAAACCCAGGGACCTCTTTCTCCTGATACATTTCTGCGTCATTCACAGGGCCTGATATCCATCTATGTCTTTCCTAGGTTTTTTACTTTATTTATAATAAGTTTGGGATTTATATCAAATGTCAGCTTGATGCTCAGTAATCTGGGGATATGAATTAAGTATATTTCCTCCCTGAGGGTCCTTTATACTTCCAAGGGCTTACACAAGCTCTTCCTTCTCTCTGGATTGTTCTTTCTCTTACTATGCCCTTGAGAAGTTTAATGTAGGCTTCACATCACTGTTTCCATAAGAGCTCTTCTAGGCACTGTGAGAACTTGCCTCTATGTCTTCTCCAGCCACCCATTGCTCTAATTTCTCTATATCACACAGCCATTTAATGGCCCCTGTCCATGCCCTACAACATCCCTCAGGGAAGCAATATCCATTCCATCTATAGAGTTTCATCCCCACTATGTCTGGAATATGGAGCAAATAGAAACACGAGATGTCCGTGCAAAGCTGAGCTTCAGTAAGCAGCAATTGCCCTTAGCATATGCATAGTTCATGCAGTACTCAGCATCTACCTTAAACTTCCATTTTTCATCCTCTGTAATTCAAATGTCCTGAAGTCCCTATAGTTTCATTGCCAGCACTGATTTTCTACCTCTTAAAATGTGCCTACAACATCCTAGTTGTTCAATAAATATTCACTGATATAAAATGCCAAGAGATAATATTTTTCTCTCTTCAAAAATGTCATAATAGTGTGTAATGTATTCATTTAGGGGGGTTGGCTGTGAGTATTCTTTCCTTTTAGACAGTGAAGTCATTTCAAGACAGTTCATATTATGGGTTTGATTATGTGTGTGTCATGTAGTTGTGGTATTAACAATAAAAAATAAGCTGGCACACAAGACAGTGCTAGAGGACATGAGAGTGTGATCTGCCCCCACTTTTCCTCACGGGGCAGACCCAGGGCCTGTCTAAACTCACCGAAGGGAGCTTTCTTTACATTTTCATTTCGCACATTCACTCACTGAGAGTCTCTCTAAATCACAGCTGTGGTCAGAAGTTCTCCAATTGCCTTTAGAGGAGACAACCAGGACCATCTGGTCCCAACCTGGAAGCAGGCTCCAAGGAGCAGAGCATTATTCCCTAACTTTCCACTCCATCACTTTGATGCATGAATTCAAAAATCCCATATAGATGTCCTTGATTTTCTCTGAGTTATTGTGAAAGAAAACAGGAGGGGTTTCTTTTTCTTTTAAAATATATTAGACTCCTCACATTCATTTTATTTGGTTGGATTCTGATCTGTAGAACTTCCACAAGTATGATTTAAGAAACAGAGTGAACAGAGGAGACTCAGCAAGCAGATCACCTCCATCAGTCCACAGTATGGGTAAATTTACCAAAAAAATTGACGAGGGAAGTATTCATAAATCTTAACATATATGCGCATATGGACTTCATCTTTTCAAGTTTGAAAACATTACGTTGGTTGACTTACTGTATCCATTTGAGATTATCACACATCTTAAAAAAGACATGGATGGTTAAATTTCTATGAGAATGTTAAGGTTTGTTCCTGTATAAAATCAGAGGAAATGTGTGTGGCAAAAACTGTCAGCTAACACTGGGTGCGGTGGCACAAGCCTGTAATCCCAGCATTCGGGAGGCTGAGGTAGGAGGCCTGCAGCAAGTTTGAGCCCAGCTTGGACTACATGGTGAATCTAAGACCATCCTGAGCTGCACAGTGAGACCCTATCTCAAAAAGCAAACCAATAAAAGAGAAACAAATAAACAAAACATCCAACTGTGCCAACTTTATCAGAATTCTGGAAAATATACAAGGTGACAAATTTGAAGACTGAAATTACTTAAAGGAGGAATAAATACCCTGGGACAAATATCTATCTTCCAATAAAAAAGAGTTGAATGGAAAACTATGAACAACATTTTGCCAATTAGTTATAAAAGTTAGAAGTATGTAAATTCTTAGAAACACAGAAACTACTAAAATTGATTCAAGAACAAATAACTTTCCATAATAACAATAAAGTCTAAGGTCAGGAGATTTATTAAAGAGTGGACAAAATATTTAAAAATTAATACTGTTCTGAAGAGCCTCTGACACATAGGAAAATAATCATTTTTTAACTAATTCTCTGTGGCCACTGTAACCAGAGTGCCAAGACTAGATAAAAATATCAGGAGAAAAGAAAAGCAAGGACTGTTGTCCTCTGTACATAGCATCCATCCGCAGGGGTACATAAACTATTCCAACTGGAAGCAGAACACGGGAGGGAAGGGGAGGAAAGCAAGGAAGGGAAAAGTAAAAAGAGAATAGGAGGAAAAACATGGAAACAGCTTTTGAAAGTAACAAGTGGAAGAGGCATTGAAGGCATGGGATGGGATTGGGGAAAAGAGAAGAAGGAAGATGTATTAAGCACAGGTACAAATTCCCTAGGATGAATGTGAGAGTTATGTCTGTCTAAAGTGTGCCATAAAATTAATTGTAAAACATAAAATAAACATTCTGGGCTGGAGGTACAGCTCAGTGGGGTAAGTGCTTCCCACTAAGCACTAAGGCCCTGAGTTCGATCCCCGGTCCCGGAAAAAAATAAATAAATAAATAAACATCCTATGAATACAATGATACTCCAACACTGCAGGAAATCAAATCTGACAGCATGAATTTAAGATCCTATTTAATAATTGCACACTATTGTCAAGTGTTGTTTAACATAGGCATGGAAAGTTGGATAAACATAGGACAACTAGTTAATACAATAGATTATGTTAACAAATAGAAAACATATTTCATCATGCAGAAAAACCATTTGAGAAATATCAACACTTTTTTATGGTAAAAGCACTAAGTAAATTGGGATTACAAAGGAACTTTCTCAGCTTGA
Source organism: Dinomys branickii (assembly GCA_004027595.1). Taxonomy (NCBI): domain Eukaryota; kingdom Metazoa; phylum Chordata; class Mammalia; order Rodentia; family Dinomyidae; genus Dinomys; species Dinomys branickii. The sequence goes on from PVLD010002288.1 coordinate 141,911, forward strand.
AAAAGACATCTATGAAAACCCAGAGTTAACCTTGTATTAATAGTGCTAGTATTGAAATTTTTCCCTAAGATAACAAACAAGATATGGATATAGTTTTCAACACATCTACTTCATATTGTAATGAAAGCTTTATTCAGGAAAATTTTTGAAAAAAAATACATTTTTCAAACCGTAAATGGCAAATAGTAAAACTATCTTTATTTGAAATATGAGCTTAAATATAGAAACTTCTGGTGATTTTCCCTTTATCACCCAAAATGTAAAATGATTGGAAATAAATTTATGCATAAAAATGAAAGAATTACACATTCAAAATCTGTAAGACTTTTTAAAGAAACATCCTATTCACAGGGTGTGAGATTTAGGTGTGTTATGAAGCCTCAAAATATTTTTCAAATTCATTATAAATTCTTTCAAAATTCCAATTGCCATTATTGAAAAATGGCCAAGTTAACCTTTTAAAAAAAAATTGAAAGGCAGTGATAGCCCCTTTAATAAGTAGTACTGGAAAAACTGGCTTTCCACAGGCCAAGCTAATCATAAAATCCATCTTGAAACACAAGACAGAGTGAAACCAAAAATTAAATTCGAAAAAGAAAATTGAGCTTAGAGAAGTAACACTTGCTGATTTCAAAATGTGCTGCAAAGCTATAGTAATCAAACAGTGTGGTGTCACTGTAAAAATAGACATCAATACCAATGAAGTAGAATTGGTCTCTTCATGGTCAGTGGATTTTCAGTAAAGGTTCTAAGACTACTCTCTAATTGGACACTTGTCTGTCCACCTACAAAGAGTGATCTGGAATGTTGTACAACATCATACACAAAAAGCAACTATTAGTGAATTAAATGCCTAAATTAAGAACCAAAACAATGAAATTCTAAGAGGGAAAATATGTCTGCACTTCTGTGACTTTGGATCAGGCAATAGTTTCTTTAAAATTACATCAAAAGTGTCAACTACAAATAAAAAAATGAATTAAGTGAAAAAATTTAAAACAAATAACTTTTATGCTCAAAGGACACTACTGACATAGGAAACATGAGCCCTACAGAGTAGGGAAACCAGCGCGGCCTGTAATCCCAGTGCTCTGGTAGGCAGAGAGATGAGGGTTGCAGTTTTAAGCCCTGCAATTCAGTTGCTTACTGAGACCTGTCTCAATATTAAAAGAAAACTTTAAAAGTTTAAAAATGTGCTGGTTTGTAAGTCAGTGAGAAGGCCTTAAGTTTGATCCCAGACAAACAAACATGCAAGACAACCCAAAAAATCAACAACAGCAAAGACAAGAATAGGGCAGCTCTCTCCCAGTGTTTGGCCACCTTTCATTCCCCATCACCTGCCAAGGCAGAGCTCTGGAAATGAGATTTTTTTTTGAGAAGGAAATATGGAAGGTGAAGGACAGGCACTGAGAGAAGCCAGAGAAGTCCCATGTCCCAGTGACAAGTGGGTCTGTCCAGTGAGGAGCTTTTGCTCACTCCCTGTCCAGGAAAGTTTGTGCAGTCTGGGGAAGCTAACTAATGCTCCTTTTACTGCACACTTTCATCCTCACTGAACAGTACATAAAATAGGGCCGAGATAAGATAAGCCCTGTTCCTCCTGGGTTGAGAGAAGCCTTAGGGTGGAATTCCCAACTAAAAGGCATGTTCCCAGGAGTAAGAGCCCTGAAAAAAACATTTTTGAAGTCATCATTGCTTTTTCTGCAAAGGAGATGGACACTAGGGCATGAAATTCACACATGGTACATGCATGACATAGTGGTGTCACCTACTGCACCACAGGACTTCAAGCAGGAGCCTCTCACAAACTATACCCCATTCTCCCTGCTTCTGTCCCCTGAAATGCTGTGAGGCAAAAGGTGGACCGAAGGTCCTGCGAAGCTATGTCCTAACAGGGCCCAAAAGGGAACTCAAAGGACTGTTTAGGTACAGAAGATGGCAGGGCCCTAATGCAGTGACACAAGGAGGCCTTGGAACTAGAACGAGCTCAGGTTTGATACAGAAGGCATAGAAACCATGAACACTGTCTGGAAAAGAGAGGGTTATGTTAGTAACAAGAGTCTCAGACCCTGGCTAGGACAGGGAAACAGATAATTCTGACTGAAACAGAAAAGGAGAAAGGTAAAGGAGATAGTCTCTTCACACCAAGTTAGACCTTTCCTGCCTTAAAATAATGATTAGGGGTCGTGCTATTGTCCATAGCTCCCTGGTGCGGAGGGAAACATGGTGTTTCTATGAACCTCGGAGGAAGAAGTGTGAGGATGCGAACTTTTGTAGAACTCTTAGTCTTTGCACCCAGGTGGTAGTGATCCCTGACCTCTGCAGGACTAGATTCCAAGAGAGCACACTGGGAAGTTTTTGGACAGATGGCAGAGCAACTCTCATCTGCTTGTAAGTGGGGCAATTTTGAACCATTTAGAGTCAGACTGGTCGGGGTCCCTATTGCTGAGTGCACTGCAGGTACTGACATTTTGACTCCTTGCAATACACACATCCCCACAAACATAAGATCATTACAGCATGCGTCCCAGACAAAGCAATGGGCCACTTTCATCCTCTCACACAAGCTGAGTTACATAAGCTTTGCCTTTTATCTCACTGCCTTGACACAAGCATTTGACTTGTATAAGGTTGTAGACACTATGACACTCATAGGCTGGCTGTCAAACCTGAGAAGACCCAAGGATCTCCTCAACAAATAGAGTTCTATGAAGCCTCCTCTTCAGGCTTTACCAGACCAGAGAATTTCTGATGACATAAACAGAAGTTGTCTTCGAAAACCCCAGCACTAAAAGACTTAACAGGAGGTAGGCCTATTGAGACCCACATGAAGCACACCAGGATAAAACTAAAACAATTACCAAGGTTACTCAAAAGTTAGCTACTTCTGCACTACAAAACTGCAGGATCTGGAATTTGCAAGATGTGTAAGCTTCCAGCAGCCCAGTGGAACTACAACATTCATTACTTCTACCAGTGTGATTGGTACCTGTGACAACCGCTACAGGAGAGTGTCTCCCCCTTGGATTTAGGATGTAATGTGACCATAAAACACAATCATTATTTAAATTAAATAAATACTTATTACAGATAAAGCCACATATTGATATCTTCGAAGTGTGTGTTCAGGATAACACATACAGAC